>JAUMHN010147387.1:0-22952 GCA_032360265.1 Heliamphora ciliata
ATAACTGTATATTCTCTGTATATCGAAACTGTATAAGATATGGCCTATTTATAGGCGAATAGGGATAAACAATAGGATGATATAATAGAATAAAAACAAATCAGAATAAAATCAATCTAATATTCTAATCAATCTAAATCTAATATTCTAACACATATAAATATTAGGACAAAAAAATTATACGTATTATATTTATATTTATCAAAACATAAATAGTTTTAGTTGATTTGATAGCCGCGGCTAATTTGAAACATTCTTTACTGATGATGGAGTATTTATAGTATTAATAATATTTGTTTCTTTTAGGAATAGATGTTTCTTAGCTTTTGGATATTAATAAAGTACTTTTAAAAGTGTTATATTTGTAGACTTTTTCACTATGAAAATGTTTTCATTGTCATTGATGATTGCATTGATATTAATATTTATCAAAATAATATATAAATATATGTAAAAAGTGTATTAAGATTTATAACAAATAATAAATTTTACTTCCAAAGTATATTTGATATTGAATTTTTTCTTTTGTTAAATTATTATTCATCATTTATAAATTGTGATTAACAAAAGTATACTTATATTTATAAAGAATATAAATACTAAAATATGCATATCCATTCAATATATGTGTGTGTAGTATAATAAATATGTGCATGTATCTATTTTAAGTTTAAATGTGAGAGCTCACTTTAAAGTTGACAAGTCTTAAACAACCAATTGATTGCATCGATTGCTTAAATGAAAAATCTGATAATGGTTGTAAAGTATCTATTCCATCTTCCTAACGTTTAACGAAAATCATAGCGGATGAGTTTTTTTCTATAGGAAAAGACACATAGAATGGCAGAAGCAAATAGAGTTTTCACACATTTTTCGTTAATACTGGAGGTAAAAATATAATCTCAGTTGTAGAAGAGATCACAAGTCTCCCAAAATTAAATTCATTTAAGAACAAATAGGGGTTTGTATACAAGTATTAGCAAATTAATGTCTAAATAGAAATTGTATAAAAGAATTCACAGAGTATGATATTATTAATAATTAATAGATTTAATATTGTCTTGTCATAATGAATATACTTTACTTTTATCTTTTTTGATGTATGATTATATTTGACTTTTACAATTTAGAATGCATAAAAATGACAAAATAACAAATTATTTCTAGATAGTCTTTAAAATAGCAAGAATAAATAAGATAAATGATCAATTAAGGTATTAACTCTTTATTTTTAGAAATATGTCTTAAAAAACTACTGTGAATTTTTAGCCTATAGTTGTGAATTAATTTAGGATTTTAGCTTACAACAATGTTAAAGACACTAAAGAATGTACTAAAATTAAATCTTGATTAAAGTATGGTCCACTTTAATCAAAATGATTATAGTTTTTAAATAATTCCAGATTTAAAAATTCTTTTTAATGAAAACATGAAAAAAAATCAATAAAAACAAAAGAGAGTGAATAAGACCTAGATTGGCAACCACCTTAATAGCTATTTCTTTTTTGTTTTTTTGCATTTTTAGTTAAAATACTAAATTTGGTTGAAAGTATGTAATTTGATAAATTAATTTTTAAGGTAGTTTTTTTAAAGTTCATTGTTTGGGTAAAAATATATATATATATTTTTATTTTTTATCTAAATTGAACAATTTTATCTTTTTATATAGTTAAAAATAATAATTATATGTAGTTAGTAATGATAGTAAATAAGTTGTGAATGAAAAATAACATTGTCCTTTAAAAATTGTGAAATTTTGAATAAAATATTTTAAGAATTAGTATTTAGATTTAATTATTTAGCTTTTTAACTTTTTTAGTTTTTTGTTGAACGGGACATATTAATTTTTTTTTTATATTTTTAGCTAAAAATATAAAAAACTTGTTTGCTAATTAAAGCCTAATTTTTAAAAAATACACATTGAACCAACTAATTAACCCAAAGCAGGTGGCACAGAAAATAAAAAGAAAGGAAAGGGGTAAAATCGACATTTGATAAGGAACCAAAATGTCCACTGTTCATAGTTGGATTCACTCTTTATATATATATTGAATGGAAACTAGGACTAATATTTTCTCATCCAAAGTGTTATATGCCATATCATTGATTGAGAACATTATATAAATACTGTCTCACGGTGCTTCGAGATTACTTAATAGGAAATTTCAGTTAAAAGTTCAAAAAAATAAGTTTTAACACACAATATTCATAAATAAAAATTTTAATGCGTAAAATCTAACTGCATGATTTTTTCTAAAAATACCCAACAACAGATAAATTTATTTGTTTTACATAACAAACAGATAAATTTATCTGTTTAATATTCACCTGTTTAATATGTAAACAAATAAATTTATCTGTTTGCATATCAATACAAATATACAAATAAATAAATTTATTTTTATTTCTTATACGTGTTTTCAATAAGACAGATAAATTTATCTGTATTTTTTATACGTGCTTTCAATAAAAGACAGATAAATTTATCTGTATTCTTTATACATATTTTGAAAAGGCACAAATAAATTTAGCTGTTCAGTCATAACATCTTATACATACTTTCAATAAAACAAATAAATTTATTTGTGTTCTTTATATATATTTTTGTTAGTCTAAGGATTTTTTAATTAGATTTTGATGATTTTCATAATTCATTCTCAACGAATAAATTGATTTAAAAGAATAATATTTAATATTTTTAAAAAGGTAATGTTGACACAAAATGACAAATGAGTTGACACCTATAATCATATGAGATGACTCATCTCTCAAATAGACTAACACTTAAGTATTCTTGAAATGAGAATATTTTGTGTTGATTCCAATTGATAATTAAGTCAACACTTTAAGGCTAAGGATACTTAATGATCTCAAGTGTGTCAATACCTTTGAGTAAATGAGTTGACACCCTAATTATGAGACCCTGACCCATTTTCCTTTTCGACGCGAGTTGATCGTTATTCGTCATAACATGTTCATATGCATTTTCATGCATGTTCGGGTGTAGAGATGCATGCAGAGTTAGTTCCCGGGGCCATTGGCTGTTGTGGTGTGGATTTAAAAAAAAAAGATATTTTTCTTGGCTTATAAATATCTAGCGTTAGATTTTATCAAAAGATATTTTCAAAATTTCTCTGCTAAGTTTCCTCATTTTTCTCTCTGCCTTCTCTCTAACTTCTCGGGAGCCTGAGGCTCGATTTTCGACGATTCAACAACGGATCCTTATTATTGGCATCGTGGTCTACGCATTCATCCAGACAAAATTTTATTCCGACGAAGTTCAGTTTTGCACGTGGATCGTGGCATCAAATTTTCAACTCAACGAGGTAGGATCCTAGACTCTCGTGTCTAATAAGAGTGCTACGTGTAATCGTGTGTGTTCTTATCGGTTAAAATGTATGAAATCTGATTTTATTTCAAAAGTTGGGTTTTGGGTTGAAAAATCATTTTTCGTCGATTTTGGTTGGATGAAATCGTGTTTCGGGTGTTTCTTTTGAGGTTTTAGTGTTAGGCTTGGGCGTGTGTATGTCCGAGGGTGTTGGATGGGAGTTTAGAGACTTCGATTTGAGGTTTTGAAGGTTGAAACCGTAGCTTGGAACCAGTTTTTGCTTCGGGACAGTCGACTGGATCGTGGGATCAGTCGACTGGATCGCGCTTCAGTCGACTGAATCGTGAGATTAATCGACTGAACCGTGTTTTGGGGCATTTTTGGTGCTTTTCCAGTAGCTTGTTTGGGTCAACTGGATGGGGGTTTAGTCGACTGGGGTCTAGTGTTGGGCGTTGACGTTTCGGTGGTTTTGGCTGATCATGTAGTGGCCTCTCGGTCGATTGGGTTATGGGGCTCGATTGACTGCTCTCCTCTAGTGATTTTTCAGTTGATTGGATTATGGGGTCCTGTTGATTGGAGTCACGAAGAGGGTGTTGGCCATTTCATGCGGGATGTTGGAGCACGGTTATGTGCATGGTGGTTTGTGCATCGTTGGGTGCGGGACGTGTGAGTCCGTTGTTCTTTTAAAGATGGGATTTTGGTGAGAAACCATTCTATGGAAGGTTTAAGTGTTGGCCTTTGGTTTAGGTTTTGTTTTTCTGAATCGTTGGTTGTCCCGATGTGTGGACGGGGTCGTTCGGGTGAGCGGATGACGGGTGTGTGGCATGTGATGTCTTGCCGGGTTATGTGGTAAGATGGATACGTGATCTTATGTGGTCTTGGTGCATTTAAGGCTTTGGGATTTGTATATGCATATGTGTGTTCGGTGTTATCCCGTAGTGTTCGGTGTTATTCCACGGTTTGCGATTTTACCCTGCGGTTTGTGGTTTTACCCCGTGGTTTCCAGTTTTATCCTGTGGTTTGCGATTTTATCCCGTGGTATAGGCACGTGCAAGGGTGTATTTTTGGATATAGATCTTTATCTATGTGTTAGAATTGTTGTTGAGGCTAGTGAGAGTCGGTTTACATGTATCTGTGTTGTATGTGGGGCTCGTGGGAGTCGTAGCTCATAGGAGTCTATTTTTGCTGGTAAGGCATTGTACTATACATATCAAATTATTTTCTAGACTCTGATGAGTCGCAATAACAAAACTGTTTTCAAAACCGTTTTCTTTGAGACCCTTGAGAGTTCTCGTATAAAAATATTTTTTTTAATTATTTTTTTCTAACTCTCGAAAGAGGTATTTTTCACTATGGTCGGATCGTAGTGATTTGATACTTTTACTTAAACGCTTCTCTGCCTCCGCCTTGAATTCTTCAAATTTCTCAAAGCATTCAGACTTACGGTGCATCAAGTGAATGTATCCATACCTTGAGTAGTCATTAATGAAACTGACGAAGTACTCCAAGTCACCTCTAGTCCGGATTGTCATAGGACTACACACATCAGAATGAACCAGCTCCAACAGTTCTTTAACTCTATAGCCTTTGGTCAAAAAGGGCCTCTTACTCATCTTACCCTCTAAGAAAGATTTACAAACTGAAAGTGCCTCCACTTCCAATGAACTCAAAAATCCATCTGCTACCAGTCTGTTTATTCTTTTTAGATTAATATGACCTAAGCGTAAGTGCCAAAGAAACGTTTGGTTTATTAAAGAAGAAAACTTTCTCTTATATGGTAAAGTAGATGTGTTATTCATTTCAGTTAGTTGTAGTGTAGGAGAGATAGGAGATACAACATACAGATTATCCACCAATGTACCAGAACAAATAAAATGTTTATTTTTCTTCACAACGACAGAGTCACCAAAATGAACAGAATATTTATCCTTTATTAAACTCAAGATTTAAATTAAATCTCTTCTAATCGATGGTACATAAAGACATCTTTTAGAAGTAGTATCCTATCTCTACTAAAACTGAGAGTGACATCTCCTACTGCAACTGCTACCACCCTTGTATTATTGCCCATGTATAGGTAAATTTTTTCATCACTGAGCTGCTTGGTTTCTTGGAAACCCTGTAAAGAATTACACACATGATTAGTGGCTCTCGTATCTACACACCAGGTACCAGTAATAACACTGCTAAACATGTTTCAACAACTAGTGAACAGAAATTACCTTGTTTGTTCTGCTTATTGAGAAAAATAGGACACTGCTTTTTCCAATGCCCAAACTGGTTATAGTGATAGCACTTGCCTCTCGACTTCTTCACACTAGCTTTTGGTCCCTTAACTGCTTTTAGACTCGTATTTCCTTGTTTCTAAACATTTTTCTTCTTCTTACCTTTCGGATTAGAGGAAGAACCTTTCTCAGCCACATTCATAGAACCTGGCTTCCTAAGAAAGGTTCTTATGGATCTATATTCTCGATGAGTTGAATAGCGATATTATTTATATAGCAAATATTAATTATTAACGAAATTCAGGTCCCGAATGATCGAGATTGACGATGTCCCCTTAAGAAAGCTTATAAGTTTTGACCAGGCCAAATCCTGTAGGTGAATTTGATTATCCGGCGGTCAAATTTGGTCCGGTCAAAACTTATAAGCTTTCTTAAGGGGGCATCGTCAATCTCGATCATTCGGGACCTGAATTCCGTCAATAATTAATATTTGCTATATAAATAATATCGCTATTCAACTCATCGGGAATATAGATCCATAAAAGATCGCACCCTCTAATGAATTAAAATAACGAATATTAAATATATGTAAATCAATAATCATTTTAGGATTAAGAAGATAAGCACTATTCATAATAAACTTGGAGTGTGAATTAATTTATATAGTAAGTACAAAATTAATTACTCCAAATGTCCCGTTCAATACACACTAAGTGTACTGGCACAGAGAGTTGGAATAATAGACGACGCTATTATCTGTTTCCCATAACCAAAACAGGCCTACTAAAACTCTGTACCACAGTCGTACCAATGGTATATCCATTTGTATATAAACTATGAGCATAAAACTTATATTCTGCAAGAACTTAAAATCTGATATTTTGTGTGCAAATTGTACTCTATACACCAGATTAAATATTATATAGAATATCGGACATTCATACATAATAAATAAATGATACACATACATTGCTCATAAGAATTCTCATAAAATGAAAAATTAATTTTATTAAAAAATAAAATTAAATATTAAAAACGTGGTTTTCAGTGTACCAACCCTAACAGTAGGGACCCGATCCCTTGTTAATTTCTTGAATTAATGAAAACGAGTATGTTATTTTCGGAGGAAACGTTTGTAAGTGTAGATTTTGGATAAGAATTTAATCTTGATTTCGGTAAGTCACTGAAAGAATATCTTGAGTTTGGATACACATGTTAAGATATGTTTAGTGAAGAAGATAAGGTTCCAATGGATGTCGGGACAAAAATATACGAAAAGTGTGTGAAGAAAAGTGATATACCTTCACTATTTTGATCATATCTTTTTCTATAAAATGCATTTTGGCATGAGGTTAGAATAATTGGAAAGTAGACTTTCGGGGCTTCAACTTGACCACAAGAACGACCTTGTTTGGAGTTCAGATGAAGAAGATATACTTGTTCAAAGTTGGGTTAACAGTGTAGTTGCGAAGACTGATCGATCGGTCTCGAGACCGATCAATTGGTTTGTGTTGGGCAGAGGCTATAAGTTACGAGTTTTGGGTTAGTTTTCTCATTCTTTTCATCTCTCTCTCTCTCTCTCTCTCTAGAGCTAAAGTGAGAGCTAGGATTTGTGTTTGGAGAGTTGTTAGAGCTTCCTTGGCCCCCCTGGGGACATTTTCTTGCTTCCATCTTAGTGGAATACGCGTTGGAGGCTCGATCTTGACGTTGAAAGCCTCATTGTCACCTTTTGGTAGGAGATTCTTGGGTTTGAAGCTTGTTAGTGAGATTCTCTTGGTGCTAAAGCTTAACAAAGGTAGGATCTAAGACTTGTTGTGAATATATTTGTGATACGTGTTAAATCTTTGAATTTATAAACATATGAGCATGAAATTGGTGCTTTTGAAGCCCTAGGTTAGGGTTTGATGTTAATAAAGGTTAAATCTCAAATCTATGGTTGATTTAACATAAGTCTATCTTTTCATTACCGTTGGATATGATTAAACTTGAAAAAAGATGGGTGAGGGTTTAAATTTGGGTTTAAATCATGAAAATTGGGGTTTGGGCTTTAAAGAACTGGTATGTTGAAATTGATGAGATTATTGGCTAAATTGAGGGTTAGGATAACCTATCGCATGCTTTTTACATGAATTTGTGTGACATGTGGCGATGTCAAGTGAAAACTTAGGTTTTGCTGTGAAAATCGATGAATAAATGGATTTAAAATCATGTGGAGGTTAATTCGGGGTTGAGCCCTAAAGATGGAAAATGTGAATAATGAAAAATATGTGTAATGATATGAGTTGGACGAGAGGAACCATTTGGGTTGGACTCGTACGTGTGTATTGTGATTTGATATATCAAAAAGGACCGATTTTGGGATCCAATGATCATTTAAGGTTGGGCACGAGTTGCTCCACGGTGAAAGACCAAAAAATTACACAGATTGGGTTATCTGCCTGCCAGCTAGCAACCGAGAAAGGACTTTAGTCACGTCGGGGTATAAACGTCCCATTACTCCATGGGGCTTGTGTGGCCAGGTTGGTAATAACGTTACGTGGGTCTATATGTTCATTCGGCGTTGGTTCCTATGTTTTTAAGCCACGAGTTGATGGAATGTGAGAAATGTCAACAAGGTGTGAGTGCGTGTGCGTGTTGCAAAGGAAATAGGGTTAATAAAAACCTTAATTGAAGAAGTGGATAAAATGATGACATGTGAAAATGTGTTGAGTTGTATGAGAATGGGCAGGTGGTTGGGTAAAATGATTAATTTCACCGAAATTGCAGAACATTGAACTATCTTTCTTTTATACAAAACTTGGTTATGTATTGGAAATTTCATTTGGGACAAATGAGGTTGATTTTAGACAAACTTACGTGTGCATCCCACATAATCATCTTCACATGTCATGCTTGTGTTCATTATTAGTCTTTGTTCCTACGAGCTTCAACTCATGTTGTTTAACAACCTTTCAGGTGATAGCGAAAATAAGACTTTAGAGTAAGAATGGTGGACAATGGACTCCTTTTTTTGTAGTTGATAGGATTACACCCCTTGGTACCATCTTTTGAGAAAAGGAATTGTAAAATATGTAGTTCTTATCTCTCTTTGGAATAGTCAGATTATTGTAATTTGGGGTTAGTATACTAACGTTGTAAGGCCATAAGGTCGTATATCCATATCTTGTATGCATGTGAGAACGTTTGGGTTTGGTTGTTTGCTCTCTTAATTTTAAATCTTTGTGTGGGTATCACGAGGGGTTACTTTTTCAACTGTTTGATGTTTAGAACCCGTGAATTTTCTTCTTTTTAAATGTTATTTTTTGCCTAAAATGTGTTGAATGGTACCAAAAATATCCTAAGCATTGAAAAATAGATTTTTGGCTTGAAAAAAGGCCTGGAACAAGACAGATTGATAGACTGATCGATCGATTTTTTGATACTCTCAGTTCTCTTGTGCAGGCAAGAGACCTATCGATTGGTCTTCTCACAAATCAATTGGTCTGGGCAACTTTGAAAAATTTTGATGTTTTGTTTCAAAGTCTTAGCTTTGGGGGTGTGTTTGGTTGCTTTAAACCTTTCTTTTACATTAAATTAAACCCTTGGTTGGACGAAATTAAAAGGTTTTGAACTCGTTGTTTGCCTTCGCTTTGAATGGTGTCGTTTAAAGTAAGTTTTGGCGGGTTTTGATTTGTAAATGGTTTTTCTTGGGTGGCTCACGTGGCTCGGGTTTGGGGCGTTACAATTTGAATTTCTTGCATTCCATAGCTCACAAGGAGTTTTATTTAAATGAGACCTAATATAGACCCAGTTCATTACATTGCAAGCGGTATTGACCGCTTCGGCCCAATAATACTTAGGCAACTTGTGCTCATTTAGCATAGTTCGAGCTATTTCTTGTAATGATCGATTCTTCTTCTCTACAACCTTTTGTTGAGGGGTTTGAGGAGCCAAAAAAATATGAGAATTACCATTTTGATCACAAAAATTTTTAACATCTTTATTTTAAAATTTTTCCCCTCTATCACTACGAATGTGCAAGATAGAATAGCCCTTTTTATTTTGAATCTTTCTATAAAGTTTGACAAAAACATGACATACTTCATCTTTAGATGCAAGGAATAATACCCAAGTGAATCTTGAAAAATCATCAACTATGACAAATGCATAAGATTTTTCACCAATACTTTGAACTTGAGTAGGACCGAATAAATCAAGATGAAGTAGTTGTAGTGACCTACTTATAGAGATTACTTATTTATTTTTTAAACTAGTTTTGACTTGCTTACCAAATTGACAAGTATCACAAACTTTATCTTTGATAAACTTGGTTTTAGAAAAGCCTTTGACCAAGTCTTTCTTGACAAGTTTAGATAGGAGATCTATGCTAACATGAGCTAGCCTTTGATGCTAAAGATAACTTGTTTCATTTAAAGCCGAAAAATATTTGACATTTTGAGAATTAAAATTTTCAAAATCGATAGTATAAACATTTTCAAATCTACTTGTAACAAATAAAACTTTATGTTCTTTAATATTTTAACGGTGCAAGTATCATGCATAAAAATTACACTAAAGCCTTTATCACATAATTGACTTATGCTAAGACAATGATGCTTTAAACCGTATACTGAAAGTACATTATCAATAAAGAGGGAAGGTTTCTTACCAACCCTACCTATACCAATGATCTTTCCTTTTTTGTTATCTCCAAAAGTCACATAACCTCCATTCCTAGGTGTTATGGTTAAGAACTTAAATTTGTCACTCGTTATATACCTTGAGCACCCACTATTCAAGTACCACTTTTTCTTAGAGGAGGTGAAACTCAAGCATACCTACAAAACAATTTATGACCTTTGGTACCCAAATTTTTTTGGTCCTATAGGATTAGTGATTTTAACTCTCCAAACTACTTTTGAAACACCATTATTTCTCTTTAAGGGGAAATCAAATCTAATGTGTCTATTTTTCTTGCATAGAAAGCAAATCGTATTTTCATAAATATTTCGTGAAGATAAGTTAGAGAAAGACTTGGACTCTTTTACAAAATAGCTTTTAAAATCCTTAGCTTTCTTGTCGCACACGACATCGTTAAAACCAAGACCTTCCTTGTTTAAGGACATCCTTTGAGCTCCCAAAAGCTTTTCAAAATTTTCTTTTTCATTTATGAACTTATAAATAATTTTGGAGTAATTGTCTACTTTTTTTTCCAAATCACAAGAAGTATTTTTCTCAAAAGATTTGCCCTTCAAGGCCTTGAGCTCTTTCCTCAAAAAATCATTTTCTTTCTTTAAGGAAGAAAACTCGCTTTCAGAAATCTTTGTTAACTTCTCAAATTTAACTTTTAAAATGAGTTTTTCTTTTTCCAAAAAGTAATTTTTGAATCATAATCCTTTTGTTAAAGTTGAAAAAGATTGTTTCAATTCATTTAAAGCCTCATGATGTGGTCGGCTGTGACCGACCGGTTGACGACCGCGCTCGGGAATGTATGATCGGCCGACCGACGGTAGAGAATTAGGCAAAAGATCGAGTGGCTAAGAGCTCACGAGTGGCTAGGAGCTGAGCTCATCTGCAGCAACCTCCGTAATTTCAGGAGGCACGCCACCTTATTAGGAAATGGCTGATTCCTTGGGATCGTAACAAGCACAAACTGTGAGATTTGATTCAATCATATTGGGGACTTTCTCCATATATTAACCCGGCTCCATCCTATGGAGGTATGGTTTTTTACCCAAAAAATATAACTTCTGAATTAAGTTCTTGAGTGAGGACTAACTTAAGCATCGGAGGGTACTCGGTCGGTACCTCACAGGTGCGAGCCCTGACTTTGTCTTCACAGGGAAGGGATGAGCGCTTTGGAAGTCAGCAAGGCTCGAGGCTCTCGTTTCTACTTTCGAGGTATCATCATTTGGCGCCGTCTGTGAAAAATCTATTTCCTTCTTCCTTGGTATGCTTGATGGTCGAAACACGAGCTATGACCTCCGACAACAATCGCCCACGTCTCCCAACGGCGAATGGTGCCACCGACCCACGCGTCGATCAACAACTGACTGATCTGACTCACCTAGTTTAGGAACTGGCATAGAAGACACACACCCTCCACCAGCGGTTCAAGGATCATGCGATAGGGGCCCTGCCCGTCCTGGCTAGGATGCCAAGGGTCGCCGTCGCTAACCTCGACCCCGCCAATCTCGCCCACCAACACCAAGAAGCTCTAGACCAGCCCAACCTAATCAAAGACGATGCTTATCCGGGCCAGGGACAAGGGAATAAAGGCAATAACCTCCACGACAGGGAGGAGGTGGAAAGTCGATAAATAGGCCCAGAGGCAGGAGGTCCCCCTCTTATAGGGAAGGCCTACCCAGACATCAGGTCTGAAGTCACTGCCACGATTGAACTCGAAATGAGGCGAATGAGGGAACAACTCCAAAATGTCATGGAAGCGCTAAAAGACAGAAAGGCTGGTGGTGTGGATGAACTTATACAGCGGACTGACCTCCCTTTCTCCCCGATGATCATGATTGAACCACTGCCCATGAAATTCAAGATGCCACAGATGGAGGCCTTTGATGGCGCAAAAGACCCCTTAGATCACTTGGAAACTTATAAAACCTTCATGCACCTACACGTGGTTCCAAATGAGATCATGTGCCGAGCATTCCCCACTACCTTAAAGGGATCGGCCCGCGTTTCGTTTAGTCATCTAAAATCAGGATCCATCAGCACTTTCAACTAGCTCAGTAAACTTTTCATTGGACACTTCATTGGAGGGCAATGGCAGCGTCGGTCGGCCACTTACCTATTGAACGTCAAACAAGCTGTTGGAGAGCCACTTAGAGATTACGTGTCTAGATTCATTGTAGAAGCACTACAAATGGACGACGTGGATGACAAGGTAGCTCTGACTGCATTCATGGCAGGATTACAACCCACCAAGTTTCTATTCTCCCTATACAAGACACCACCGGAGAATATAGCCAAACTAATGGCCAAGGCTAAAAGGCACATGAATGTAGAGGACGCGATGAACACACGAAAAGATAAATCCAGACTCAAGCAAGAAAAGATGACTGAGCGCCAGCGATCCAACAACACCGACTGACCGTGAAGGCCGAGGAAAGAGGAGCGAGGAACTCCTTACCTCTCGAATAATAAAAGGACACGACTCGCTGCTAGTCAGTTCGAAAGGTACACTCCACTTAACACCCCCATCGACCAAGTCTTGTTACAAATACATGATGATCCTGACCTCAAGTGACCAAGAAAATTACGAACCACGCCAGATCAAAGAAATCAGGACAAGTACTATGGGTTCCACAAGGATCATGGGCATAACATAGAAGACTGCTTTGACCTAAAAGAGCAGATTGAGGTCCTAATTCGAAGAGGCCGGCTGCTTTGATTCGTGACCGACCGTCCGCGTAAAGACAAGCCACATAAGGCACGAGAAGAGCCTCAAGCTGATCGAGAAGTCACCGGCAAGGTCCGAGTGATATCCGGCGGGTTCGCTGGAGGAGAGGACGCCCGCTCAGCAAGGAAAGCCCACTACATAAGGTTGAAGACAGAGGCCTCGATAGAAGTCCTCACTACCAAGCGCTCAGTCAGAACACAGACGGACTCCCGAGAGGAGGTAATAACCTTCTCGGAGAAAGATGAGAAGGGAATTCAGCACCCCCATGATGACCCCCTGGTTTTCAGATGGTGTTAGCAAATTACTGGGTGCGACGAATATTGGTAGACAACAGGAGCTCTGCAGACATCTTGTTCCTGCAAGCATTCGAGCAGCTCAGCATTGATAAAGGTCAGTTGACTCCAGTTAGGTCCCCCTGGTTGGGTTCAACCGCTAAGAGCCATTGAATTACCCCTGACGATGGGAACCAGCCCAAATCAGTCCACTCGACAAGTCACGTTCCTAGTGGTTGATTGTCCCTCAGCATACAATCCCATACTGGGAAGGACGGCTCTTAATCTATTCAGGGTGATCACTTCTACATTCAGCCTAACCATGAAGTTTCCCACCTCGCTCGGGGTAGGTCAATTAAAGGTTAATCAGCTTACAGCCAGAAAATGCTACGCCACTTCTCTCAGAGAGCTAAAGGACAAGGAATCACTTACCATTGACACCTTAGAGTCCCGAGATGAGGTCAACGGGGCGAGACCAGGACCAGTAGAGCAGCTCATAGGCCTCTCCCTCGATACCGACCGACCAGACAGATAGATCTTCATCAGCAGCCTCCCATCTGAAGAGGAATAGAGCCAATTATTACAGTTTTTGAGACGAAACCAGAAGGTATTTGCTTGGATGCATGAAGATATGCCAGGCATACGGGCAGAAGTCATGGAGCGCAGGCTCAACGTCAACCCGGCTTACTGACCAGTCAAATAGAGGCCGAGGACTTTCGCTAAGGAATGGAATGAGGCAATCTCAGCCGAAGTCAATAAGCTGCTGGAAGCAAAGTTCATTAAGGAGGTGCAGTACCCAGATTGGCTAGCAAGGACAGTTACCCCTTACCCAGGATCGATTAGTTAGTGGACTCTACGGCCGGGCATGAACGGCAGAGCTTTATGGATGCCTTCTTGGGATACAACCAGATTAAAATGTACGCGGGAGATCAAAAGAAGACGTCCTTTATCATAGATCGAGGGCTTTATTGCTACAATGTCATGCCCTTTGATATTAAGAATGCGGGAGCCACTTACCAACGCCTAGTAAATCGCATGTTTAGCAAGAAGCTCGGGTGGAACATGGAGGTCTACGTAGATGATATGTTGACGAAGAGTAAGAGGGCTGAAGACCACTTGACCAATTTAGAGGAAACTTTCCAGGTACTAGAGAAGTACGACATGAGGCTGAATCCAACTAAATGTGCTTTTAGAGTCACTGAAGGAAAGTTCCTTGGTTTTATGGTAAGCAAGAGAGGGATAGAGGCCATTCCAAAGAAGATCAAATCAATTCAAGAGTTGCATCCCCCATGAAACACGAAGGAGATTCAAAGGCCGACTGGACGAATAGTGGCGCTCAATCAATTTGTCTCAAAGGCAACTGACCGATGCCTTCCCTTTTTTAAAGTCCTCAGAAAGGCCTTCGAGTGGACAAAGGAGTGTGAAAAAGCATTCGAGAACCTCAAAAGATACCTATCTTTACCCCCCTCAAAAGATACCTTGCTGTGTCCGCATCAGCGGTAAGCACTGCTTTGGTCCGAGAGGATCAATAAGGCATCTAGAGACCCGTTTACTACGTCAGCAGAGCCTACCGAGGGGCCGAAGCAAGGTACCCTGAGTTGGAAAAGCTAGCTTTTGCGATAGTCACTTCGGTAAGAAGATTGTACCCCTATTTCTAAGCCCATACTGTGATCATGCTTATTGATCAGCCCCTACGACAAATTATGCAGAAGCCCGACCTCTCGGGACATTTGTCGAAGTGGTCCCTCGAAATGGGAGAATTCGACATCATGTACCGACCCCGAGTGGCGATAAAGGGTTAGGCTCTTGCTGACCTTGTAGCCAAATTAATAGTAGAGCCAGGTCCATCGAGTTCGAGAGCCACAAGTCTTCCGATGCCAGATAAGTGCAAAAAAATTGAGGGTTTCAATGCCAAACAAGTTTGGCACGTATATGTAGATGGCTGGGCCAACGCAGACGCCAGCGGAGCCGAGATCGTACTCATATCCCCTGAAGGTGATATGATGGAATGCTCCATCCGATTTTGTTTTAAAACTACTAACAACAAGGCCAAGTATGAAGCAGTCATTGCCAGAATGAGGCTAGCCCGAGCGGCTGGAGCCATACAAGTAAAGGTATACAACTACTCCCAATTGGTGGTTGGACAGGTCCAAGGAGAGTTTGAAGCCAAGGAAGGTAGAATGGCCGTCTACCAAAAGACAATGCAAACGATCAGCTAGGGGATCGAGCACTTCTCCATCACGCAGGTGCCGAGGGAAAGTAACCATCGAGCAGATACCTTGGCCAAAGCCACCTCCGCCCCAGAAAATGAACTGAACCACAGCCCCCCTTACAGTACCTCGCCAAGTTAGGCCTGAGATGGGTGGAGTATGAGCTGCTAGAGGTAGGAGAAGACCAAGCACCCGCATCCTGGAAGGACCCAATTGTTGTATGCCTCAGAGACAAGGTCTATCTGACCGACTGAGAAAAGGCAAGGAAATTGTGCCTTACCGCCAACCGGTACACTCTTTTGGAAGGGCAGCTCTACTAGAGGGACCTATCACTCCCATACCTCAGATGCCTCACAGTGGATGAGGGAAACTATATCCTAAGGGAAACTCATGAAGGCGTGTGCGAAAATCACAGTGGGGGGCGAGCGTTGGCGCATAAAGCACTAAGGGCAGGATACTATTGGCCAACCATGGCGCAAAATGCTTTAACTCTGGTAAAGAGATGTTACAAATGCCAACGATTTGAAAATGTGCCAAGGCAGCCTCGTACTGAAATGACCGTCATAACTTCCCCTTGGCCATTTGCCCAATGGGGGATAGATCTTGTTAGACCATTCCCGCTCGAAAAAGGCCAGAACAAATTCGCCATAGTAACTATTGATTATTTCACCAAGTGGGTGGAGGCCGAACCGCTGGCTAAGATAACCGAAGTAAACACAGTAAACTTTGTATGGAAGTCTATTATATGCAGATTTGGGGTTCCAAATGTCATCATAAGCAACAACGGAAGGTTGTTCGACAAAAAAAAATACCGAGAGTTTTGTGAGCAGCTGGGCATCCGGGTATACTATACTACACCCGTTCATCCCCAAGCCAATGGTTAGGTGGAAGTGACCAATCGGACCCTCCTAAAAATGATCAAAACTAGACTGGAGCAGGCAAAAGGCTTGTGGGCTGACGAATTACCAAGTATCCTATGGGCCTACCGAACGACCACCAGAACAACTATAGGGGAAACACCGTTCATGATGGCCTTTAAAAGTGAGGTAGTCATACCAGTCAAAATAGGTCTACCCAGCACACAGGTGACTCAGTTTTAAGAAAAGAACAACGAAGAAGGTCTGCGTGCTAGCCTAGACATCATGGATGAAGTACGTGAACAAGCCGCCGTCAGAGTAGCTGCGTACCACAGAGGATGAAGAGACACTATGACAGGAAAGTCAAGGGGTGAGGGTTCAACACCGGAGTTCTCGTTTTGAGAAAGGTGACCTCAGCAACTAAAGATCCCCAGAAGGCAAAGTTGGGGCCGAGCTGGAAAGGGCCTTATCAGGTGGAGCGCCACATTAGGGCAGGAGTAAATCACCTCAAAGACTTGATAGGGAAAATCTTGCTACACCCGAGGAACGTTGAGCATTTAAGACAGTATTATCCATAATGTAAACATTTTCTATAATTAATAAAGACTCAGTTTTGGCAGTGCGTCACACACTCGTCCACAAAAACCACGAGCGATATAAATGGTTCGAACTACCAAGAAGCCCAACCGAGTCCTTGGTAGAGATCCGAGCTACTGGATGGCTCGGTCGGCCCAAGATGGTCTAGGCTGCCTAGAGCCTGGTTAAGGCCTTAGCAGATTCTCGAGCTACTGGATGGCTAGGTCAGCCCAAGATGGTCCAGGCTGCCTAGAGCCCGACCAAGGCCTTAATAGATTCTCGAGCTACTGGATGGCTTGGTTGGCCCAAGATGGTCTAGGCTGCCTAGAGCTCAACCAAGGCCTTAGCAGATTCTTGAGCTATTGGATGGCTTGGTCGGCCTAAGATGGTCCAGGCTGCCTAGAGCCCGACCAAGCCCTTAGTAGATTCTTGAGCTTCTGGATGGCTCGGTCAGCCCAAGATGGTCCAGGATGCCTAGAGCCCGGCCAAGGCCTTAGCAGATTCTCGAGCTACTAGATGGCTCGATCGGCCCAAGATGGTCCAGGCTACCTAGAGCCCGACCAAGCCCTTAGAAGATTCTCGAGCTACTGGATGGCTCGGTCGGCCCAAGATGGTCTAGGCTGCCTAGAGCCTGGTTAAGGCCTTAGCAGATTCTCGAGCTACTGGATGGCTAGGTCAGCCCAAGATGGTCCAGGCTGCCTAGAGCCCGACCAAGGCCTTAATAGATTCTCGAGCTACTGGATGGCTTGGTTGGCCCAAGATGGTCTAGGCTGCCTAGAGCTCAACCAAGGCCTTAGCAGATTCTTGAGCTATTGGATGGCTTGGTCGGCCTAAGATGGTCCAGGCTGCCTAGAGCCCGACCAAGCCCTTAGTAGATTCTTGAGCTTCTGGATGGCTCGGTCAGCCCAAGATGGTCCAGGATGCCTAGAGCCCGGCCAAGGCCTTAGCAGATTCTCGAGCTACTAGATGGCTCGATCGGCCCAAGATGGTCCAGGCTACCTAGAGCCTGACCAAGCCCTTAGAAGATTCTCGAGCTACTGGATGGCTCGGTCGGCCGAAGATGGTCTAGGCTGCCTAAAGCCTGACCAAGGCCTTAGCAGATTCTCGAGCTACTAGATGGCTCGATCGGCCCAAGATGGTCCAGGATGCCTAGAGCCCAACCAAGGCTTTAGCAGATTCTCGAGCTACTGGATGGCTCGATTGACCCAAGATGGTCCAGGCTATCTAGATCCCGACCAAGGCCTAAATCTCAACTTGACTCCCCAATTATTCGGTCAGCCATATGGGGAACGAGCAAAGGATAAGCCAAGTAAAAATCAAAAGCCAGAATAATTAGAGGAGATAAGCTTAGCAGAATGAGAACAGGTCAAAAGCAAGGCAGAAGTCAAGGATGAACCAAGTAAGTAGAATAAAGGAAAGGACATTCAGAACAAGTTAAAAACAAAATCAGCATCAAGTTAAACACGGCCTAAACACGGCGGCCCCAAGATCTAAGCATGTTTTCTATGCAGCCAAAATAGCCCTCTACCCACAAGATTAAATGCAAATATTTACTATGCGGCCAAAACACGGCCCCGCTAAATGTAAATGTATGTTCATTTGCCAAAACATGGCCCAAGATAGAAATGTTTAAAGAGTTAAGAGAAGAAGAATCAAGGTGGGGGGGTTTGTTGCGTCGTCATCTTCAGGCAGGAAAGATGAGAAATCCAAATCTGGAAAGGCAACAGTTGCTCGAGCCTTCATCCTGTCAAAGCCACTCAAATAGTACTCGATCAGGTTGGTGTTGTACTCCTTGGACGCCTTAAACTTTTCAATGGAAGCCCCCCCAGCCGAGCCGAGCTCTTTAGTCAGTTTCAGCACTCGCGCTCTGCTAGCCTCCTCACCCATCCTGGCAGCAACGACCTCGACCTCTAATGAAGAGACCCTCTGCTTAACCTCAGTCAGCTCACCCTCTGTTCGCTCAGCCTTGTGATTCACATTGGCCAGCTCCGCCTTGGTCTTCTCAGTCAGCTCGGCTTTTAGACGCTCCACCTCCCCCGATAGCCTCACTCGCTCCTCCTTTAGCGTAGTGGCAAGGGTTATACCGTTGCGAAGATTTTTCTCGCGTTGATGGCAACAGTTAGAGAGGTGGATCGATCGCATATAGACCTACAAAAAAGGAAAGGGGCATATAAACATATGAAGAGGTTAGATCGCGAAAGACAAGGAGAGAAAGGAAGGAGGAAGTACAGAGAGCTCACCCGGGTAAGATCGAGAAGGAGTTCTCGAGCTATCTTATTGGTGGAAACTGTGTTCAGTACCTCTAAGTCTTCACCGATGAACCCTTGCATTCTTGACCGAGTGACATCAAAATCGTTTATGATGTCACTTGGAGCCTGGCTAGAGGATGAATGAGGTGGGGTTTAAGCCGAAAAGTAAGAAGAGTGGCCACGGGTACAGCATCAATAGGAGAAGATGGGACGTTCGCCACCTCTGGCTCGGCAGCTGGAAGGTCAGGCGAAGAAGGAGGTTCCAGATCCACCACCTCCTTCTCCACCGCTATTTTCTCGGAGGCCGCCGACGAGTCACGAAGGGTCAGAGCTGGTAAAGTCCTCTCCCTCAGCCAAAATCGAGGCTTCTTCTGAGCAGTCAGCTTGGCTTCTTCAAAAGTTCGAGAGTGTACCTTGGCTACCAGGGCTTTATCAAGTTTCTTTGGCATCCCTGACAAAGGTCAAAGGCAGGATAAGACAGTAAAACATAAAAAATTGCTTAGGAAAGGAAGAAAAAGGACAACAGGCCTCACGAGGAGCAGGGGTCCCACCAAGAAAGCACTGAGTTTTTTATCGAAAACCAGCTTGCTGTAAGTGCGGTCCTTAAACTGCTTAGTCGCATCCACTTGGGCCTTCGCCTCGGCATCAAGATTGGGCTCAGCAGTGATGCTGCCCAACTGAGGATCTCCCCAGATCCTCTAAACCCTAAGGGTTAGGGGACCCAACTCATCCCAGTCCTGTACCTCCCATCATTCCGCAGAAATAAAAAAGAATTGGCCTTTCCAATGCTTATTCAAAGACGAACACCCCAGAATGAGCACCCTGCCCTCAGACCTAGACTGAAAGCAATACCACCTCGGCTGTGATTCCTTTGGTCGGTAACAATAAAGAAACTCCTCGGCTGATAGGTGACTCTCCCCTCCACTAATTTTCTCCCATAATACTATACACCCATAGAGGATGCGCTAGGCATTTGGCAAAAGCTGACCAGGGGATAAATCGAGAAAGGCCAGAAGCTCTTGGATAACTCGAGGAAAAGGGAGCCGAAGGCCAGCAGAAAAAGCATGCTCATATAAACACACTTCCCCTACGGCAAAGGAGCAAGCCCTTTCGCTAGTGGTGGGTTTTCTAATACGAACAGTCGAAGGAATGAGTGGTGGCGGAATGAGAGTTATCGCCCCCGCCTTCTAAGGAGAAAAAGACAAAATGAGTTTTTTCGGAGTCAGAGGCTGAGTCGGCCTCTTGGGGGAAGTCCTCAGTACCCATCTTGATAATAGGAAGAAAATACTTGACAAAATTAAAGATTTTGAGGAATAACTCCTCGAGATGAGGAGCGTTCATGGCAAAGAAGGAGGTCGAGGGAATGTGCTTGTGATGACGCAAGAGGTATAAAGTTCGATGTAAAAAATATAAAGGGGAAGGGAATGAATACGTGGAAACAGGAGGAGCTAGAATTGCGAAATCAATGAATATAGAGGAGTAAAAAGAGAGTCTTACCTAGAGGGCCGAGGGCACTCAATCAATCTCTGGAATCCCAAGGGAAGAGCGAGGTGCAAGTTTTGCCTAAAATGAAAATAAGTTTGAAAGAAAGGCAGTTATATAGCGCGTGAATGGACGGCTTGGGGGTAGCCACGTTTGGAAGATTCAACGAACTTGATACGATCATGGAGGCCCATTGAACATAACACTAATGCGATGATGTTAGGTGTCAATACATTCTTCCTCCCTTTCCAAATACGAGAGCCTAACGGATGGACATTAAATGGGTGATTGCTTCATATTCAGTGGCGCCGCCGGAATGAATGCAGGCTACCGTCAAACTCACGACGGTTAACTTGGAGCTGCATTCCCTAATGCGCCCAAACATTGGCGCCTCGAAATTGAGGGGACATCTGATATGGTCGGCTATGACCAATTGGTTGACAACCGCCCTCGGGAATGTATAACCGGCTGACCAACGCCAGAGAACTGGGCAAAAGACCAAGTGGCTAGGCGCTGAGCTCATCCGCAACAGCCTTCATGATTTCAGAAGGCGCGCCACCTTATTAGGAAAGGGCTGATTCCTTGGGATCGTAATAAGCACAAACTGTGGGATTTGATTCAATCCTATTGGGGACTTTCTCCATATATTAACCCCGGCCCCGTCCTATGGAGGTATGGTTTTTTACCCAAAAAATATAACTTCTGAATTAAGTTCTTGAGTGAGGACTAACTTAAGCATCGGAGGGTACTCGGTAAGTACCTCACCGGTACGAGCCCTAACTTTGTCTTCACAGGGAAAGGGAAGAGCGCTTTGGAAGTCAGCAAGGCTCGACACCTTTGTTTCTACTTTCGAGGTATCATCACATTAGACAAATTTTGTTTTTCAAACTCAATATTAGCATTTGAAACTTTCAAATCCACAATTTCTTTAGAAAGATTTTCATTTTCCTTTTTCAAAGTCATGTTTTTCTTGCCCAACTTCAAGAAACTTTTACGCAAACAATATAATTTATCTTTAAGTTCCTCATAAGATGGAATAGAATCATCACAAGTACTAGATTCATTGCAAGAGTTATGTTCAAGTAAATTAGATTTGGTGTGAGAATTTACCTCCTCATCCAAGCTAACCATCAAGCAAAGGTTGGCCACTTCATCATCGCTAGAATCCTCACTTGACTCACTTTAGTTTGGGTCATCCCATGTAATAGCCTTCATAACTAGTGGCCTTCATAGCATTCTTCTTTTTCTTTTTAAAGTCCGTTTTAAGTAAAGGACACTCTGGCTTTATGTGTCTGGTCTTCTTGCAATTGTAGCAAGTGATGGGTTTTTTTTGGTTGTAATCGCCCTGCTCGGACCCTAGTATTAGTGACGGATAGCCCACGAGGTCATAGAGCACGGAAAAAGTTCAAAACTCTAACTCGACTCGAAAACCTGAAGTTCAACCCAGAAACTCTAAAAAGGTTTAAAACTCAGGCAACAAATCCTTAACACCCAGAGAGTCTCCCAACACTCTAAATTAAGTAATTATCATGAAATAATGAATTAGAAATCGAAAATCCTCATAAGTAGGGTAAAATGACCATTTTGCCCCTAGTATAGCAAAAAGTCTTAAAAAATCAAATTTTGACAGATGGACATCCTAAACCAAGAATTTAAATACAATTAAATAGAAAAGGAAAAAATAACATCAAAAATAACAAAAATATCCCCTAGTGGCCCACCACCTTGGAAGTTGTGCCAAAAAGTAACTTTTTACTTTCTTTTTAGTTTAAAAAGGTGAGAAAGGTATTAAATCAAGTAGTATGATGATCCAATACATGTTGAACAAGTTATATACATAATAATATGGTATTATAGGTTTAAAAAAATAAATAAATTATTATTGAAGTTCATACACAATAAAATAAGTTAAAAAGTTAAATATTGCCAAAATAGCTTAATTTAACTTAAAAGACTATATCTATTTAATCAATTGTTATAGAAACTATGATAATTCATGAAAAAACTAAATTTACCATAAACATACTAAAATAATAGATCTCGATAGAAAAAGACGCCAAAAAGATACATTAAATTAACTTTTAAAGCATTTTCTTGCACAATAAGGGCGCGTAAACAAAAAAAAAAGCCCTTTATTGATGGGGGATCAGATTTTTGTCCCCCAAACTAACCCTAGTTGTATTTATCTTCCCCATATCTCGTGTAAGCTTCAAAAGTTGCACCAAGTCAAATCTCCTCAAATCACATTAATTAAAAAGAAGGAAAAAAAGTCTTTAAAAGTACATTTTGTCCCCCCCCCCCTTTGTCCCCTACCCCTTCCCTATATAAACGAAGCCAAAAACCCTCTTCTTTACTTCATA
>JAUMHN010147606.1:0-47407 GCA_032360265.1 Heliamphora ciliata
CTTTGATGAATAGTATAATATAAAGAGATTTTCTTAAATAAATTAAAGTATTAAATTATGAAGTTAAATATTTTATGAAAGAAAAATTATCTTAATATTTTATTTGAGTTAAATATAAAAATAAAAGGGTAACAAAATTATAAGATTTAAAGAAAAATTTATAGAACAATAATTAAAGTTTATTTTCCTGTGTGGATCAAATAGGGCACGAGTAAGGCACAGATTAACCTGCATATGTAAGGTGAGTCATCTGATATATGAGTTAATTTCTGTTTCCTATTAATATTTTGTATGAAATATTGGAATTGACAGATTGATTATGGAATTGACGGAATTATGGGAATGTTTCTCGGAACGGTGTTCTGGCCGCTGGGGACGTTAAGCGTACCAGCGAAATAATGTAATAAGGGTGGAGCCATGTCCAGATGGCTAAGGAATGATTATGTCCAATATATGTTATTGTAGGGTCGCTCCCTACTAAATGCTAGTCGACTGTTTGAACTCATTCCCAAATTGTGAAATTGTTAGTAATTCAGATGTTTATGATTTCACACTAGTTTTGCTAACGAACGTTGCATCTTAACATTTCAGGTCACGCATAGTAGAATTGAAGTTGCTGGAAATCACCATATTTTGCTTGTACATGTTTTGTAAAATGTACTATGAAATGTTTTGTAAACAAACTATGTGTGTGCACATATGTAGCAGCTCTAGGAGTTGTTTGATAAATGAAAATTATTCTTTTAATAGAAATGAATGAATGTTTCTTTTGTTTATAATCGATAAAAGTTATATTTGAATTAAAATGTGAAAGTAAAAGAAAGAGGCCTCAGGTGGGTTTGACTCGCTGGCCGGTCACAGACGCCATATATGAAAATGTGTCATGACAGAAGTGGTATCAGAGCGAAAATTCAAATTTTTTTTAAAAAAACCCCAGAGCATAAGATGCATTGTATCATTTCATGATATTTCATGCACTATAGTAACAAGCATATAGTAGATGCAATTAATAATAAAACATTTTTGTGTATTATAGAACGGAGCCTGTTGAGAGCCAAGATACATATGGATGTTACCGGTTTGTTTCGGCACCTAACATTCGAATCGGAGAGCCTTTAAGAGCCAAACCTTTAAATCCCAAACCCTCATCACCTTCACATTAGTTAGGTTCTGCGCGAAATCCTATCCTCATAAGTTCTTGTACAGACAAAGACCCTAACGAGCCTATTCACTGGGGTAGCGGTTCAGAATCAACGGTGAATGGGCCTAGCATCGATTAGATTAGAGTTCAACTCTAATCCTTATACACCACTGAGCAAACTACTCCCCGGCATAAAGGTTGGGATACTAGTAATTCATACCCTAAGGGTCCCGGAGTTTTTGGCAATTTTTTGGCAAACTCAGAAGATATGAAAGATTGAGTGGAACCGGAATCAAATAATACATAAGCAGGTAAGGAACAAATGAATAAGTTACCTGCAACAACTTCGTCTATGTTTCGAGGATCACCAGAAACCAGCGCGAACATTCGACCTTGCCTCTGATTATTATTATTCTCTTAAATCCTGGGTGGTCTCCTTGTACTTCCCATTCCTGGAGTCTAGGTCGAATTTCTATTCCTAGCATTGTCTGCTAAAAGTCTTGGACAATTCCTCTGAATATGTCCCACTGCACCACAATTGAAACATCTATTCGCTGCTTGCCAACAAGCTCCGAAATGCTTTTTCCCACAAGTCGCACAAATAGGTCTCTGATCCCTTTTTGGTGCCGCTCCTAAATTTTGCTTTTTCTGATTTCCCCTTCTTAGACTTCCCATTTCTATTGCTTGTCATTTTCGATTCTCGAAGAATTTCTTACTTTCATTAACTTCCTATTCCACCAACATCGCTCGATCTGCAACATCCGCATAACTCAGCAATCGCAATGGCCTAATCATTTTTCGTATTTCAGGCCTTAATCCAACCTCAAATTTTTGTGCCTTCATATGCTCCGTGTGGATCATATCCCAAGCACGCTTAATTACATAGTTCTAACGGGATATGGTGCATTAGGGCTGGTATGATCGCACCCTTTAATTATTACTTTCTCAATTCTCTTATGACCCTCTTCGCTCCCGTTCTATTTTGCACCCCGAACCTTTTACCGGCAGTAAAAAAGCTTAAACTAGTGAAAATTAAAAATTCAAATAGCGATGCAACACGAGGACATCCTAAGGCGTAACGCATCCTAGTACTACTGACACCCAAGCATGCTTGACTAATGCATTCTGATGGCATCTGGTGCAATAGTGCGGGTATAAATGCACCCGTTAGTTTTTCCTTTCTCAGTTCTCTTATAACCCTTTTCATCCTGATTTTCTTTTTCGCACCCCGACACTTTCACTGGCACTGAAAAATTAAAAACTAGTTAAAATTAAAAATTCACAAAGGAGTGCAACATGAAAACTTCGCAGGGGGTTTCCCATCCCAGTAGCACGCTTGCACAATCACACTTAGTTGCGGAGTTCTGATGGTATCCAGTCCATTAGTGCTAGTATGATCGCACCCATTAGTTTTTACCTCCTCAATTCTCTTATGACCCCCTCCGTCTCTGTTCTATTTTGCACCTGTATATTTTCATCGACACACAAAATTCCAAAACTATTGAAAATTAAGAATTCAAAAAGGGTGCAACACGAGGACTTCCCAAGGGGTCACCCATCTAAGAACAACTCTCGCCCAAACACGCTTGCCAGTGGAGTTCTGAGGGGATCCGGTGCATTAATGCTGGTAAGATCACACTCGTTAGTTTCTCTTGCAATTCTCTTATGACTATTTTTGTTCAACGATTTATATTTTTTTAATTGAAAATCAGAATTCCGCAAGGCTGGTGGTGTTGGAATCTTAACGTTTGTACCCAACTAACTACCTTTTGGTCCATTTTTGGCATCATTTTATGACTAATTTCGTCCCGGTTCTATATCGCACCCTGACCCTTTCATCGGCACTCATAATGCTAAAACTGGTTAAAATTAAAAATTCAAAAAGGGTGCGACACGAGGATTTCCCAGGGAGTCACCCATCCTAGTACAACTCCCGTCCAAGCACGCTTGGCTGCGGAGTTCTAAGGGGATCATGTGCATTAGTGCTGATATGATTGCTCCCGTTAGTTTTTCCTTCCCCAATTTCCTTATGACCCTCCCTATCTCGATTCTATTTTGCACCCCTAACACTTTCACCGGCACTCAAAAAGCCAAAACTGGTGAAAATTAAAAATTCAAAAGGGGGTACAACACAAGGACTTCCCTAGGGGTGACCCATCCATGTACTACTCTCGCCCAAGCACGCTTAACTACGGACTTCTAAGGGGATCTGATGCATTTGTGCTGGTATGATCGCAGCTGTTAGTTTTTGTTCTCCATTCTCTTTTGACCATTTCAATCCCGGTTCTATTTCGCACCCCAAAACTTTCACTAGCACTCAAAAAGCTAAAACTAGTTAAAATAAAAAAATTCAAAAAGGGGTGAAACACGAGGACTTCCCAGGAAGTCACCCATCCTAGTACTACTCTCATTCAAGCACTCTTGACTATGGAGTTCTAATGGGATCTGGTGCATTATTGCTGGTATAACCGCACCCATTAGTTTTTTCTTCTTAATTCTCTTATGTTACACTCCGTTTTGGTTCTATTTTGCACCCCGACACTTTCATCGGCACTCAAAAGGCTAAACCAGAAGAAAAATTAAAATTTTATAAAGGGGTACAGCACAAGAACTTCCCAGGCGGTCACCAATCCAAGTACTACTCTTGCCAAAGCACGTTCAATTGCCAAGTTTTGATTGGATTCGGTGCATTAGTGCAGGTATGATCGCACCCTTTATTTTCACCTTCCTCAATTCACTTATGACTCTTTCCTTTCGAACAAATGTAAATTTTTAATCAAAAGTCGAAATTGCAGAAGGCCGGTGACATTGGAATCTTAAGGACTGTTCACAATTAACTTCCTGTTGGGCCATTTTTTGCATCATTTTTTGCATATTTTCATCCCGGTTCTATATCACACCCCGACCCTTTCACTGGCAGGTATAATGCCAGAACTGGTGAAAATTAAAAATTCAAAAGGGTGTACAACACCAGAACTTCCCAGGGGGTCATCCATCTTAGTAGCACGCTCACCCAATCACGCTTACTTGTGGAATCCTGAAGGTATCCAATCCATTAGTGCTGGTATGATCGTACCCATTAGTTTTTACCTCAATTCTCTTGTACCCCTCTCCATCTCGGTTCTATTTTGCATCCGATCATTTTCACCGACACTCAAAAATCAAAAACTAATGAAAATTAAAAATTCAAATTGGGGTGCAACACGAGGACTTCTCAAGGGGTCACCCATCCAAGTATTACTCTCGCCCAAGCAAGCTTACCTCTAATGGGATTTGGTGCATTACTACTGGTATGATCACATCCATTTTTTTCTCATGCAATTCTCTTATGACTCTTTCCGTTCAACGATTTATATTTTTTTAATCAAAAATCAGAATTGCACAAGGCTGGTGGCATTTAAATCATAACATCTGTACCCAGCTAACAACATTTCAGTCCATTTTTGGCATCATGTTATGTCTAATTTTGTTCCAATTCTCTATCGCACCCTGACCCTTTCATCGGCAACCATAAAGCCAAAATTGGTGAAAATTATAAATTTAAAAGGGGTGCAACACGAGGAATTCCTAGAGGGTCACCTATCCTAGTACTACTCTCAACTAAGCACGCTACACTGCGGAGTTCTAAGGGGTCCAGTGCATTAGTGCAGGTTTGATTGTTCCCGTTAGTTTTTCCTTCCTCAATTCTCTTGTGAGTCTCCCTGTCTCGATTCTACATTGCACCCAGACACTTTCATCGGCACTAAAAATGCCCAAATGGGCAAAATTTAAAATTTCAGAAATAGGTACACCACAAGGACTTTCCCGAGGGTCACCCTTCCAAGTGTTACTCTCGCCAAGTACACATAACTGCGGAGTTCTAAGGGGATCTGATCAATTAGTGCTAGTATCATCGCTCCTGTTAATTTTCCTTCTCAATTCTCTTTTGACCCACTCTATCCTGGTTCTATTTCTCACCCCAAAACTTTTACTGGCGCTCAAAAAGCTAAAATTGGTTTAAATAAAAATATTCAAAAAGGGGTGCAACACAAGGACTTTGCAGGGAGTCACCCATCCCAGTACTACTCTCGTCCAAGCACGTTTGACTACGGAGGTCTAATGGGATCCGGTGTGTTAAAGCTAGTATAACACCACCCGTTAGTTTTTTCTTCTCAATTCTCTTATAATACACTGTGTCCTGGTTCTATTTTGCACCCAGTCCCTTTCACCGGCAGTCATAAAGCCAATACTAGTGAAAATTAAAAATTTAAGAAGGGGTACAACACGTGACCTTCCCAGGGGGTCACCCATCCTACAACTACTCTTTTCCCTAAGAACGCTTGATTACGGAGTTCGAATGAGATCCGACGCATTACTGCTGGTATGATCGCACCCGTTAATTTTTACTTCCTCAATTCCCTTATGACCCGCTTCATCCTGGTTCTATTTTGCACCTCGACCCTTTTATCGGCACTTAAAAAGTCAAAACTAGTGAAAATTAAAAATTCAAATAGGAGTGCAACACGAGGACATCCAAGGGGGTAACCCATCCTAGTACTACTCACGCCCAAGCATGCTTGACTGTAGAGTTCTTATGGGATCCGATGCATTAGTGCTGGTATAATTGCACCCGTTAATTTTTCATTCCTCAGTTCTCTTATAACCCTGTTCGTCCTAATTCTTTTTCGCACTTCGACACGTTCATTGGCACTAAAAAAGCCAAAACTAGTTAAAATTTAAAATTCAAAAAGGGTGCAACGCGAGAACTTCACAGGGGGTCACCCATCTTAGTAATACGCTCACCCAATCACGCTTATCTACGGAGTTCTGATGGTAACCAATCCATTTGTGCTAGTATGATTGCACCCATTAGTTTTTACCTCCTCAATTCTCTTTTGACCCTCTTTGTCTCGGTTCTATTTTGCACCCATATATTTTCACCGACACACAAAAATCCAAAACTATTGAAAATTAAAAATTCAACAAGGGGTGCAACATGAGGACTTCCCAAGGTGTCACCCATCCAAGTACTACTCTCGCCCAAGCACGCTTATCTTCGAAGTTCTGATGGGATCTAGTACATTAGTGCTGGTATGATCACACCCGTTATTTTTTCTTGCAATTCTCTTATGACTCTTTCAATTCAACGATTTATATTTTTTTAATCGAAAATCAGAATTGCGCAAGGCTGGTGAGGTTGGAATCCTAACGTCTGTACCCAACTAACTACCTTTTGGTCCATTTTTGGCATCATTTTATGACTAATTTTATCCAAGTTCTATATCGCACCCCAACTCTTTCATAGGCATCCATAAAGCCAAAACTGGTGAAAATTAAAAATTCAAAAGGGTTGCAACATGAGAACTTTCCATGGTGGTTAGCTATCCTAGTACAGCTCTCGCCCAAGCACGCTTGATTGCGGAGTTCTAAGGGGATCTGGTGCATTAGTGCTGGTTTGATTGCTCTCGTTTGTTTTTCCTTCCCCAATTCTCATGTGACCCTCACTGTCTCGATTCTATTTTTCACCTCGACATTTTCACCGGCACACAAAAATCTAAAATAGGTGAAAATTAAAAATTCAAAAGGATAACACAAGGATTTCCTCGACAGTCACTCATCTAAGTACTACTCTCGCCCAAGCACGCTTAACTGTAGAGTTCTAAAGGGATCTGATGAAATTGTGCTAGTATGATCTCCATCCCAGTTCTATTTTGCACCCCAAAACTTTCACTGGCACTCAAAAAGCTAAAACTGGTTAAAATAAAAAAATTCAATAAGGTGTGTGTAACACCCCGTTGTAGACCCTAGTTATAACAACCCAGCTTATAACGACCCGTGTAGCGATCCAACCCAAACCCTAGTATTAGTGACGGTAAGCTAATAGGATCTTAGGTCACTAAAAGATCGAATACCCTAATTCGGCCCGAAAATCCTAATTTGATCCAAAAACTCTAAAGAGATCAAATGCTCAGAGGGAAATTCCATTACTCAGAGAAGACTCTTAACGTCCTAAATTAAGTAAATAACATGAAATATTAGATTAAAAATAAAAAATTCTCATAATTAGGGTAAAACGACCATTTTGCCCCTAGTATAGCAAAAAGTCTTAAGAATTCAAAATTTGACATATGAACACTCTAAATGAGATATTTAAATACAATTAAGTAATGAAAGACAAAATAAGAACAAAAAATGACAAAAATTTCCTTAGTGGCCGGCCACATTTGAGTTTATGCCCAAAAAAGTGACTTTTTGCAATATGTAAGTTTAAAAATGAAAAACAATTGTATAAATTAGGCATTATTATGACCCAAAACTTTTTATACAAGTAATATACATACTTATATAATATTATAGGCCAACAAAGGCATACTGATTATTATTAAATTTTTTTCACACTTAAATAAATTAAAAAGTCACATCTAGTCAAAATAACTTAAAGTAACTTAATTGTCTATATTTAAATAATTAATTATTGTCAATATTTTTATAAATTATGATAATAATAATAACACTAAAATAACTTTAGTAAGTTAGAATACCAAAAAGATACATCAAATCAATTTTAAAATTTTTTTCTTGGACAATGTAGTGCAAAAATACCACTATATAAGCAATTAAAGCAAAATAAAGCACTTTAAACCACCCAAACACACCCCAACTGAATTCGCACTTACTTTTTCTGCAGAAAATTCAGATTTCAATTTTCTAAAATCTCACCACCTTCCATGCAACCAATGAGAAAACGAAAAATTAAATTAAAAGCTTCCAATGCACCATTAAATCCACATCAAAATTTCTCTATAAAAAAGGACCCTTTCCCCCATCTTCTTCACCTCATTTTCGGCAATACTAGAGAGTGAGAGACCAGATTTTGTGAGCCCAAGTGTTCTTCAAGAGTTTGAGTGAAGAAGAGAAAAGAAGAAGGAAGAAAAGGAGGAACTAAGGCGGAGCAAGGAGGAGCATCAAAGCTAAGTCCTTAGGTCATCCTCTACTCTTCGGTCTTCAAATAAGGTAAGTAAATCCCCTAAAACCTTATGATATTCTCCCATAAGATAACTCTCAATCCATCACCATTACCAACCCTAAAGATAAGAAACAATGATTAACTCAAAAAGGTATCATAGGTATGGATAGTAGACTGTTTGTGTATAATCTAGCTTTACATGTGCTTGCATGTGCATATTTTTGAGTTTTATGGCTTGACTATGTTCTGATGTTTTGATTTTTATGAGTATATGACATGCATGCAAAGAAAATACATCAAAAATGAACACAACGTGAGCTAAGCTATCAAAACCCTAAATAACCTAATTTTTTGGGCATGCAAACTTTCTGCCACAAACTTTAAAATAACACAACTAATTGTAGAAAAGTGATCCTAATGTGATGGTTATATCCAGACCTAGAATTTTGAGTTCTCTTTCATACAAAATTGGTTTGAAGTAATTTCATTAGGTAGAACTCCAGATATACCATTTTTACCAAAGAGTGTCAGATTTTGACCACTCTGAGATGCAGACTTAAACACCTTAGGTTAGAGTGAGAACCGAGCTTGGATCAAAACATAAAACTTGTAGAAGACATATTTATCTTACTGTCCACCAACCAGGAGCCAAAATTAAGATTTTTTGATAGCTCAAAACACTTCCCAAAGTCAATGTTGAGATTTATTGACTGACAGAGCCCTCTGTTACACATTTTTGTGAGTCCAAAAACCTAAGTTTTTAATAGCCAAATCCCAAAGTGGTAAACAAGAAAAATGTTGCTAACATATTATCCTAAATACTGAGAAAATATCAACGCAAAAAACCCTCGAATGGTACGCCAAAGGTCTTGTGACTTCTCTTTTGAAAATCTATTCTGCAGACCCTTTTTAGGCTGACTGAACTCACTTTATAAATTGGCCAAAATCACCAATTCGTTCCAAACAACTTGCCCTAGAAAAAAAACATGAAACATGTAGGGGACACCTTAAACTAAAACCTCCCCAAAATTAAGGCCCATAGACTTTGAATTGATGCCCCAAAACTGTGGCCAATAAAAACCCAATTTTTGTATTTTTCTCAGTAAAATGCTGAACAGTTTTCACTTAATTAAAATAAGTGATGCCTTTTCCCTTGGATTTAACCTTAGTGTTAAACATGAAAGTTGTAAGAAATATGTTTATCTAATTGGTGTTCAAAAATCAAAAATTAAATCGATGTTTAGGTACTTCAAACACTATTGTAACTTTAAAAATGGTGCTTGAACAATTACCCGAATTTGGCTAAGTGTATGAGTAACGTGTCACCTTGTGGAACTTGAATATATGGACTTTAAATAATTCATGTGAGTGATTGGTGTATGAAATTAACAATTTGATGATTAGAAACCATGCCAATAGTTTGGATCCATGTCACATAAATTATAGCTTATGCTTCGTATACTTATACTATGTGCTTTAATGAGTTGTACCTTATAGTTTAAAGACTTGTATTTTATGTTATGTTAGTTTGTGCATCATGCCATGTTTAGTTTCATACCATGCTATTGTTAAGTTATATTTCAAGATACGAGTTGTTGTACCATATGCATCATTGCATTGATCTTGGGGCATCTTGTGGGTCGCATCCTGTACATTGGCATTTGGTTATATACGAAATAACCAAATGTATATAACCAAATGCCAAGGTACAGGATGATACACTCCGTCCAGGTTCTACTTTAAAGCCTGACCCTTTTATCGGCACTCAAAAAGTCAAAACTAGTGAAAATTAAAAATTCAAATAGGGATGCAAAGCAAGGACTTCCAAGGGGGTAACCCATCCTAGTACTCCTACGCCCAAGCATGCTTGACTGCAGAGTTCTGATGGGATCAAGTGCATTAGTGCTGGTACAATCGCACCCGTTAGTTTTTCCTTTCTTAGTTCCCTTATAACCCTCTTCGTCCTGATTCTTTTTCACATTTCGACACTTTCAGTGGCACGGAAAAAGCCAAAACTAGTTAAAATTAAAAATTCAAAAAGGGGTGCAACGTGAGAACTTCGCAGGGGGTCACCCATCTTAGTAGTACGGTAACCCAATCACGCTTACCTGCAGTGTTCTGATGGTATCATTTCCATTAGTGCTAGTATGATCGCACCCATTAGTTTTTACCTCCTCAATTCTTTTGTACAGCTCTTCGTCTCGGTTTTATTTTGCACCCAAACATTTTAACCGACACTCAAAAATCTAAAACTATTGAAAATTAAAAATTCAAAAAGAGGTGAAAGATAAGGACTTCCAAAGGGGTCACCCATCTAAGTACTACTCCCGCCCAAGAACGCTTACCTACGGAGTTCTAATGTAATCTGGTTTGATCACACCTGTTATTTTCTCCTGGAAAACTCTTACGACTCTTTCCGTTCAACGATTTATATTTTTTAATTGAAAATAGGAATTGCGTAAGGCTGGTTGCGTTGGAATCCTAACATCTGTACCCAGCTAACTACCTTTTGGTCAATTTTTGGCATCATTTTATGACTAATTGCATCCTGGTTCCAAATCGCACCCCGACCCTTTCATCGACACCCATAAAGCAAAAACTAGTGAAAATTAAAAATTCAAAAGGGGTGCAACACAAGGACTTTCCAGGGGGTCACCCATCCTAGTACAACTATCACCCAAGCACGCTTGACTGCGGAGTTTTTAGGGAATTTGGTGCATTAGTGCGGGAATGATCACTCCCGTTAGTTTTTCCTTCCTCAATTCTCTTGTGACCCTCCCTATCTAGATTCTATTTTGCACCCCAACGCTCTCACCAGCACACAAAAAGCCAAAACTGGTAAAAATTATAAATTCAAAAAGGGGTACAACACGAGGACGACTCTGGGGGTCACCCATCCAAGTACTACTCTCGCCCAAGCATGGTTAATTACGGAGTTCTAAAGGGATCCGATGCATTTGTGCAGGTATGATCGCACTTGTTAGCTTTCCTTCTCAATTTTCTTTTGACCTGCTCCATCCCGGTTCTATTTCGCACCCCAAAATTTTCACTGGCACTCCAAAAGCTCAAACTGGTTAAAATAAAAAACTTCAAAAATGGGTGTAACACGAAGACTTTCCTAGAGTCACCCATCCTAGTACTACTCTTGCCCAAGCACGCTTGACTATGGAGTTCTAATGGGATCTGATGCTTTAATGCTGGTATGACGGCACTCGTTAGTTTTTTCTTCTCAATTCTCTTATGATACACTCCGTTCTGGTTCTATTTTGGACCCTCACACATTCACCGGCACTCAAAAAGCCAAAACAGGTGAAAAGTAAAAATTCAAAAAGGGGTACAGCACAAAGACTTCCTAGGGGGTCACGAATCCTAGTACTACTCTTGCCCAAGCACGTTTAATTGCGGAGGTCTGATGGGATGCGGTGCATTAGTCCTGGTATGATCGCACCTGTTATATTCTCCTTCCTCAATTCACTTATGACTTTTTTCGTCTAGCGAAATGTAAATTTTTAATCAAAAATCAGAATTACACAAGGCCAGCGACATTGGAATCCTAGCGACTGCTCACAACCCAGTACCGTTGAGGCCTTTTTTTGCATCATTTTATGACTATTTTTGTCCCGGTTCTATATCGCACCCCGACCATTTCACCGGCAGTCATAAAGCCAAAACTAGTGAAAATTAAAAATTCAAATAGGGTTGCAACACGAGGACTTCTCAGTGGAAAACCCATCCTAGTATTACTAACGCCCAAGCATGCTTGACTGTAGAGTTCTAATCGGATCCGGTGCATTAGCCCTGGTATAATTGCACCTGTTAGTTTTTCCTTTCTCAATTCTCTTATAACCCTTTTGGTCCTGATTCTTTTTCACACCCCGAGAGATTCAATGGAACTAAAAAAGCCAAAACTAGTTAAAATTAAAAATTCATGAAGGGGTGCAACACGAGAACTTCGTAGGGGGTCACCCATCCTAGTAGTACGCTCGCCCAATCACGCTTACCTCTGAAGTTTTGATGGGACCAAGTGCATTAGTCCTTGTATGAACGCACCCCTTAGTTTCTACCTCCTCAATTCTCTTATGACCCTCTCCGTTTGGGTTCTATTTTTCACCCGGTCATTTTCACCGACACTCAAAAATCCAAAACTATTGAAAATTAAAAATTCAAAACGTGGTATAACATGAGGACTTCCCAAGAAGTCACCCATCCAAGTACTATTCTCGCCTAAGCATGCTTACTTGCGGAGATCTGATGGGATCCGGTGCGTTAGTGCTGGTATGATCGCACCCGTTATGTTCTCCTTATATAATTCTCTTACGACTCTCTTCGTTCAAAGACATTTTTTAATTGAAAATCAGAATTGCACAAGACTGGTGGCATTAGAATCTTAACGTCACTACCGAGCTAACTACCTTTTGGTCTATTTTGGTATCATTTTATGACTAATTTCGTCCCAATTCTATATCGCACCCCGACCCTTTCATCGACACTCATAAAGCAAAAACTGGTGAAAATTAAAATTTCAAAAGGGGTGTAACACGAGAACTTCCTAGGGGGACTCATCCTAGTACTACTCTCGCCCAAGCACGCTTGACTGCGGAGTTCTGAGGGGATCTGGTGCATTAGTGCTGGTATGATCGCTTCTGTTAGTTTTTCCTTCCTCAATTCTCTTGTGGCCGTCCCCGTCTCGATTCTATTTTGCACGCTGACACTTTCATCGGCACGCAAAAAGATAAAACTGGTGAAAATTGAGAATTCAACAAGGGTACAACACAAGGACTTCCCTAGGGGTCACCCATCTAAGTACTATTCTTGCCCAAGTACGCTTTGTTGGAGGCAATATTGCCATGATCATTATTTTTTAAAATGATTTTTAGAAAAAATTAACTGGACGGACAAACGCCAAAACGGGCTCCAAATAAAAATTTTGACGTCGAACGATAAAAATTAAATCCGTGCAACCAAAGTTCATTTAGATGAATACCTTTTGTCGATCTATTCTTCAACTACGACTTGATTTCGAGTTGAAGCTCCTGTTAGATCTTCTACCGTATTCCCCTTATGCGATCCTCGAACGTAGTGTGGGTTACGATCCTCCGAGAACTCGTACAGATAGAACCCCGAAATATTTAAGTCTTGAGAGACAAAAATAATATCATAATAATATTGATATGAAAATTATCATCTAACTAGTTCAGCCTACCCGCATATATATAGGGCTACAGCAAGGACCTAGAGAGTAATTATGAGTTAGACTTCCAGTGGAACCCAAACACCTACTATCGGTTTCTGTAATTAAAGAAAGACGCATAGCGGTATCTACAAATATGGAAAATTAGCAGCGGTTTCTGCAATTGTCATAAAACACTGAATTACAGTTCACACCACTAAAGAACTATATTTGCACTCTGACCCATAATCTTAAGACATTCTTGCATTGAGTTCCTATTATTAAATGCTTACCATTTCTCCCCACATAAAGATTTTCGATACCTGACAATTAAATTTAATTATTGACAATTTATTTTAATCAGCATCTTGATATTTCTTAAGCCCTTCTACTTAACTTATTTGACTGCCGGATAATTAAATCCACCTGCAAGGTTTAGCCCGATCAAAACTTATAAGCATCCTTAAGCGGGTATCGTCAATCCCGATCATTCGGGACTTGAATTCGGTCATATAAATAATACTGCTATCTAACTCACCGGGAATATAGACCCATATAAGACCGCACCCTCTAATGAATCAAAACAACGATTATTAAATATATGCAAATCAATAATTATTTCAGGATTAAGAAGATAAACACTACTCATAATAATCTTGGGGTGTGAATTAATTTATATAGTCAGTAGAAAATTAATTTTTCCAAATGTCCCGTTCAATACACACAAAGTGTACTAGCACAGAGAGCCGGAACAATAGACGACGCTATTATCTGTTCCTCGTAACCAAGACAAGCCTACTAAAACTCTGTGTTACAGTCGTACCGATGGTATGCCCATTTCTATCTAAACTATGAACATAAAACTTATATTCTGTAAGAATCTAAAATCTGATCTTATGTGTGCAAGCCGTACTCTACACACTAGATTAAATACTATACAGAATATAGGACATCCATGCATAACAAAGAAATGATATGCATACATTGCTCATAAAGATTCTCATAAAATGGAAAATTAATTTTATTAAAATTAAATTAAATACTAAAAACGTAATTTTCAGTATATCAACCCTAACAATTTTTCACTTATACTCAAAACTATGCTGCTATACATCTGACTTTCATGCCCTCTACATCACTATCAAAAGTCTTAGCCAGTAAGCTCTTTGTAAAAGATCTGCAAGGTTGTTTCCTGATGCAAGCTCTATGTTTGACTGAAAATCTGAGTCTGTGTACCCCAAAAGGTACTAGACTGTCTGCCTAGTAAACTAACATATAATTCTTAGTTTGTTTTAGGTACTTTATTATATTCTTTACCGTAGTCCAATGCTTCTACCCTAGGTTAGATTGATATCTGCTAATCATGCCAACGGCAAAGCAGATATCGGGTCTATTACAAAGTATTGCATACACGAGACTTCCTACTGTCGAAGCATAAGGAACCGCCATCATCCTCTCTATCTCATCAGGTGTCTTAGGACACTGTTCCTTGGATAGAGTGATTCCATGTCTGAAAGGGAGAAACCCTTTCTTGGAATCCTGTATGCTAAAACGAGTAAGGATATCATCGATATACTTTGCTTGTGATAAGCCTAACATCATTTGTTTCTAATCTCGCACAAGCTTGATTCTAAGGATGTGACTGGCTTCACCCAAGTCCTTCATATCGAACTGCCCAGATAACCATACATTAATCGTAGATAATGCCCCCACATCATTTTCGATGAGCAAGATATCGTATACTTAAAGTACTTGGAAGATCACCACGCTTTCGTCACGCTTCTTGTACACAAAGGACTCATCCGGACGTTGATGAAAATCATAAGATTTTATGGCTTGATTAAACCGAGTGTTCCAAGACCTCGATGCCTTCTTAAGTTCATAAATGGATCTCTTAAGCTTGCACAACATGTGCTCCTGGCCCTTTGCAATGAATCCGTTTGGTTGTATCGTATAGATACACTCGTCAAGACTTCCGTTATGAAAAGCTGTCTTGACGTCCATTTACCAGATTTCGTAATCAAAATGAGTGGTAATGGATAAGAGAATCCGGATAGACTTAACCATGGCTACCGGCGAAAAAGTTTCCTCATAATCGATCCCTTCTTTCTAAGTGAACCCTTTAGCAACAAGCTTATCTTTGAAGGTTTCAATCTTCCCGTCTACTCCTCTCTTCCTCTTGTAGATCGACTTGCATCCAATGGATTTTATCCCTTCGGGTGGTTTTATAAGTTTCCAGACCTAATTGGAATACATAGATTCCTTCTCTGAATTCATTGCCCTTTGCCAAAGATCTGTATTTTAGTCTTGTAATGCTTCATTGTAGTTACAGGGTTCGATATCCAGTTCTGTTGGGATCCCTCAAAAGACTCTACCAAGAACATATACCGGTCAGGTTGATGAATAATCCTCCCACTACGACGAGGCACTACTTGTGTCTGTGTACTAGCAGTAACAAGCTGTGCAAAATCTGAGCCATGTGCATTAGCACCCTGTTCTTGATTTGCACCTGTCCCGATAATCCTCCCACTACGACGAGGTAATGGAATATCAGTGACTTGTGGTTCCTCTTTCGTTTTACTGGTATTTTCTCTCAGTTCTTCCAGAACAATTTTGCTATTGGGCCTGTGATCCATAATATAATCCTCTTCTAAGAATCGGGCATTGGTGCTAACAATAACCTTCTAATCCTTAGGATTATAAAATAGACCACCTTTTGTTCTCTTGGGATACCCCATAAAGACACTGACTTCCGTCATTGGTTTCAACTTACCCGCGTTCCCTTTCAGCACATGTGCTGGACACCCCCAAATATAAATGTGTTTCAGACTAGACTTATACCCAGTCCACAATTCTGTGGGAGTAAAAGGTACAGACTTAGAAAGTACCAAGTTCAAAATGTAAGCCGCTGTCTCTAAAGTGAGTCCCCAACATGAATCTGGTAAACCTGAATAACTCATCATTGACCTTATCATCTCCATAAGTGTCCTATTGCTTCTTTCTGCTACACCATTCTACTGTGGAGTGCCAGGTGCAGTTAACTGGGATGTAGTCTCCTCTGATGACAAGTAGTCCTTAAACTCTCCAAAAAGGTATTTCTCACCACGATCGGATCGTAGTGATTTGATACTTTTATCCAAACACTTTTTCGCCTCTACCTTGAATTCTTTGAATTTCTCAAAGCATTCAGACTTACGGTGCATTAGGTAAATGTATCCATATATTGAGTAGTCATCAATGAAACTGAAAAAGTACTCAAAACCACCTCTAGCTCGAATTTTCATAGAACCACACACATTAGAATGAACCAGCTCCAACGGTTATTTAGCTCTATAGCTTTTGGCCGAAAAGGGCCTCTCGATTATCTTACTCTCTAAGCAAGATTCACAGACTGGAAGTGCCTCCACTTCCAATGAGCTCAAAGGTCCATCTACTACCAGTCTGTTTATCCTTTTTAGATTAATATGACCCAAGCGTAAGTGTCAAAGAAACGTTTAGTTCATTAAAAAAGAAAACTTTCTCTTATATGGTAATATAGATGTATTATTCATTTTAGTCAGTTGCAGTGTAGAAGAGATTGGAGTAATAATATAAAGATCATCCACCAATGTATCAGAATAGATAATTCGTTTATTATCCTTAATAATCACAGAGTTGTTAAAATGAACAAAATATCCATCTTTGGCCAATCTAGAAACGGAAACTAAGTTCCTTCTAATGGCAGGTACATAAAGACAATCTCTCAATATTAAAATCTAATCTCTACCAAAATTGAGAGTGACATCTCCTACTACAACTGCTGTTAACTTTGTATTATTACCTATATACAAGTAAATCTCCCCATCACTAAGTTGTCGGGTTTCCTGAAACCTCTGCAATGAATTGTAGACATGATTAGTCGCTCCCGTATCTACACACCAGGTACCGGTAGATAACAATGCTAAACATGTTTTCCCAATCAGTGAACAGAAATTACCGTATTTGTTCTGCCTTCTGACAAATACTGAACAAAACTTTTTCTAGTGCCGGGTCTGGTTGCAGTGAAAATATTTGCCTTTCGGTTTTTTCACACCAGTCTGTGGCCCACTAATTACCTTGGAAAACGTGTCTCTCTGTTTCTGAAACTTTTTCTTCTTCTTGCCTTTCGGCCCCGAGGAAGAACCTTTTTTTGAAACAGACACATATTCTAGTATTGAAGCAATACAATTTTTAGTTAAAGCTATATCCAATTTATATTTTCAGTCAATAAAATTTGGTCCCGTTAGTTTATTTTCTTTGAGTATTGAAGCAAGTGGGTTGAAATCCATTTTAATTTTGAAAATCACATAATCAAAAAACTGTTAATTATGATGAGCAAAAATTTGAATTAATTTTAATTTGGTTCTCTCTACCATTTTAAAATTAATTCGCCAGCAGTCTAGCAACCTGAGAATAGTATGTCACGATGGGTGGACGTCTACTATTCTTCATCAGACCAGACTGGCCAAATCCTTTTAATTTTACTATCTAGGCAACTGACCATGCCAAGTAAAATTAAATAGCTGACATAATTTTGGTCCAATATATAATAGCAGTGACTCAGTGGGAGAGAATATTATTATATACAGCTAAGTGTTAACCATCACCTAATCTCAAATTAATCGCTTCGCAATGAACCCTTCAGTTGGATAAGTGATTCACACTAACAATTACTTAGAATTATCCCTAAAAGAAGTTTGTACTGGCGATACTGCAATTAATCTGTCCATTGGGGAGGAAGGCCTTACTGCCACCATGCAGGATTTAATTGCATCGCCTACAAACTAGTGATGGAGATCGCAGGATTTCTCTGTGAATAAATTCTCTCTCCGACTTAGATTTTAAAAATATTTTTAGGATTATAAAAATCTGTTTAATTAAAATAAAATTATTAATTTCGAAAGTCACACGATCTGAAAGAATCAAATATCTTCCCGTGTACACGATTCTAAAGATTCTGGTTTATCAAACCATATTTCAAAAGTCACACGATCTGAAAGAATTAAACACCTTTCCGTATATATGATTCTAAAGATTTTGATTTATCAAACCATCTTTTCGTGTTTAAATGTGTAACAAATAAAATTTAACAAATACACAATTTTTTCTCTAACTTTTCAGCTAAGGTGGTGAATAAAGGCATTTATTTATTTTATTTCTATTTTACATTTTTTGAAAAATAATAATTTATTTTGATTAAATATTTTTCTATTTAATTAATTCAAAATCTAGAATTAATTCTCACATTTTTTCAAGATATCTGATTTTTAAAAAATATATCTTTAAACGTGATATTTTGTAAAAAATAAAATATCTGAAAGTTTTTAAATTTAATTAAAATTAATTAATTAAAAAAACTTAATTTTATTTTTCATTATAAAATATTTTAATTAAAACTGAGTATTCGAATTAATTAAATTAACATGATAAAACTAATATTTATCATCTACCCAGTTAATAAAAAAAATTAAATGCAAGATAAATATAAATCCTAATTTTATGATACGATTGAAACTCTAAAGGGGGTCTATTTGCTGCTCAAAGATAAGCTTCCAGTTGCATCATGAGACTAGCTTTTCTGATTTTGCTAGGAAACCGCAGCTTTGGGTTTTTTGGGAAGCTACCGGCGTCAGAGACCGTATTAGGCGCAACTGTGGAGGAATCCTAATCCAAAACCTACTGCGCCGTTTGCTTAAAACATGGAATCCATTGCTTGGATTGCGCCGACTTTATTGGGAATTGCTACAGCACCACTTGCGCTTCTATTGGTTTGGTGCTGCAGCTTGCTTTGCCAATGGGAATTACTGCGGCTGTTTTGGAATAGCTTTACATGGGAAACAGCTTCATGTGCTTTGTTTGGCAGCTTGCGCTGCTTGCTTTAAATCGGCGGCTTCTTACTTCAGCCAACGAAACACTCCTACCGCTGGGACTGTTTTGGAAATTGTTGAAACTGTTGGGAGCCCTCGAAAACCGCTGCTTTTGGGAGAAAAACACTGCCTGGGATTTTTGCTTGATGATACTGCTTTAGCTGCAGCTTTATGAAACTGATGTTCCAAAATAGCCCTTAGGCGCTACTGCTTTGCTTGGGACGGACGCTGGCGCTTATGTTGGATAATGCTAGGAAAAGCTGCAGCTTAGGCTATTGGAATCTGGCGGCTCCTGTTTAGGCTTTTTGAATCAACACTCACTGTGGAAAAATCACCAAACAGTGCTTTTTGAATCAACACCCAATCACCTAATCCTGCTGCGCTGGCGTTTGGCTTTTGGCGCCAGAAGTAGGCCGACTGTTTTGGACTACTTTTGCCGGTGGGCTCTTTTTTTCTTTATTTTTTTATTTTTTTTAATTAATCAAAAAAAATTCTGAAAAAAAAATATTACAAAGCAATAAAAAAACTCGGCTAAAACTACCGGAACCACCGCCAGTTGCCGCCGCCAACCACTGTCGTTTCTTCCATACCAGTTCTTATTATTATTATTTTTAATAAACTAGAAAAAAAAACTTAAAGAACATGAAATTTTTACGTTAATCTTATGCCTCTGTAGAGTTTATAATCAATCTAAAATTAATTAATCTATTACGGTCAACCCCCGTGATTAAAAAATTAAATTAAATCATCATCCACGCATTCAATCAAACATAAAAATAAATGATACTCATAAAACCGGGATTTAGAACGCTTGCAAAACAAAGTTAGCACAGTTCTAAATCTATCCAGCCCCGATAACCATAAACAAAAAACAAAACGTCTGTCATACCAATTTGGTGAAGACAATACTGCCAAGATCATTGTTTTTTAAAACGATTTTCGAAAAAAATTAACTGGATGGGCAAACGCCGAAACGAGCTCCAGATAAATATTTTGCGTCGAACGATAAAAATAAACCCGTGTAACCAAAGTTAATTTAGAAGAATACCTTTTGTCGATCTATTCTTCAACTACGACTTGATTCCGAGTTAAAACTTCTGTCAGATCTTTTACCGTATTCCCTTATGCGATCCTCGAACGTAGTGTGGGCTACGATCCTCTGAGAACTCCTACCGGCAGAACCCTGATATATTTAAGTCTTGATAAACAAAAATAATATCATAATAATAATGATCTGAAAATTATCTTTAAACTGGTTCTGTCTATCCGCATATATATAGGACTACAGCAGGGACCTGTGGAGTAATTATGTGTTAGACTTCCAGTGGAATCCAAACACCTACCAGCGATTTCTGCAATTAAAGAAAGACGCATAGCGGTTTCTGCACATATGGAAAACCAGCAGCGGTTTCTGCAATTTCTATAAAACACTGAATTATAGTTCACAGCACTAAAGAAATATAATTGCACTCTAGAAATATAATTGCACTCTGACCCATAATCTCAAGACATTCTTGTATTGAGCTCATATTATTAAATACTTACCTTTTCTCCCCACATTAAGATTCTCGATACCCGTCAATTAAATTTAATTACTGATAATTTAATTTAATCGGTATCTTGATATTTTTTAAGCCCTTTCGCTTATCTTATTTGATCGCCGGATAATTAAATCCACCTGTAGGGTTTGGCCCGATCAAAACTTATAAGCATCCTTAAGGGGGTATCATCAATCCCGATCATTCGAGACGTGGATTTCGTCAATAATTAATATTTGCCATATAAATAATACTGCTAACCAACTCACTGGGAATATAGACTCACATAAGATCGCACCCTCTAATGAATCAAAACAACGAATATTAAATATATGCAAATCAATAATTATTCCAGAATTAAAAGGATAAGTACTATTCATAATAACCTTGGGGTGTAAATTAATTTATATAGTCAGTACAAAATTAATTACCTCAAATGTCCCGTTCGATACACACAAAGTGTACTAGCACAGAGAGTCAGAACAATAGACGACGCCATTATCTATTCTCCATAACGAAGACAGGCCTACTAAAACTCTGTGCTACAGTCATACCAATGGTATGTCCATTTTCATCTAAGCAGTGAACATAAAACTTATATTCAGTAAGAACCTAAAATCTGATCTTCTGTGTGTTAAGTAGTACTCTACACACCAGATTATATACTATACAGAATATTAGACATCTATGCATAACAAAGAAATGATATGCATACATTGCTAATAAAGATTCTCATAAAATGAAAAATTAATTTTATTCAAATAAAATTAAATACTAAAAATGCGATTTTCAGTATACCAACCCTAGCACGCTTAACAGTGGAGTTTTAAGGGGATCTGATGCATTAGTGCTGGTATGATTGCACCGATTAGTTTTCCTTCTCTATTACCTTTGGGCCCTCTCCGTCCCGACTCTATTTTGCACCCCGAAACTTTCCCTAGCACTCAAAAAGCAAAACTGCTTAAAATAAAAAATTCAAAAGGGGGTGCAACATGAGGACTTCCTAGGGAGTCACCCATCCTAGTACTACACTTGCCCAATCACGGTTGGCTACGGAGTTCTAATGGGATCCGGTGCATTAATGTTAGTATAACCACACCCGTTAGTTTTTTCTTCTCAATTCTCTAATGACGCACAACGTCCTGGTTCTATTTTGCATGCCGACCGACACTCAAAATGCCAAAATAGGTGTAAATTAAAAATTCAAAAAGGAGTACAGCACAAGGACTTTCCAGTGGGTCATCAATCATAGTATTACTCTTACCCAAGCACGTTTAACTGCAAAGTTTTTATGGGATCCAGTGCATTAGTACTAGTATGACCGCACCCGTTATTTTCTCCTACCTCAATTCACTTATGACTCTTTCCGTTCAAAGATATTTAAAATTTTAATCAAAAATAAGAATTGTACAAGGCCGGTGACATTGGAATCCTAACGACTGTTCACAACTAACTACCTTACGGGCCATTTCTTTCATCATTTTAAGACTATTTTTGTTTCGGTTCTATATTGCACCTCGATCGTTTCACCGGCAGTAATAAAGCCAAAACTGGTAAAAATTAAAAAATCAAAAACGAGTGCAACACGAGGACTTCCTAGGGGGTCACCCATCGTAAAACTATTTTATCTCAAGCATGCTTAATTGCGGAGTTCTAATGCGATCCGGTGCATTAGTGCAAGTATGATCGCACCAGTTAATTTATACTTCCTCAATTCACTTATGACCCTCTTCATTCTGGTTCAATTTTGCACCCCGAACCTTTCATCGGCACTCAAAAAGCCAAAACTAGTGAAAATAAAAAATTCAAATAGCGGAGCAACACGAGGATTTCACAGGTGGTAACCGATCCTAGTACTACTACACCCAAGCATGCTTGACTGAAGAGTTCTGATGGGATCCGGGGCACTTGTGCTGGTATATTTGCACCCGTTAGTTTTTTCTTTCTTAGTTCTCTAATAACACACTTCATCCTGATTCTTTTTAAGACCTCAACACTTTTGCTTGCTCTGAAAAATCCAAAACGAGTTAAAATTATAAATTCATAATGGGGGGCAAAACGAGAACTTTGTAAATGAGTTAAAAGGGCATACGGAGTTCTGATGGGATCCGGTGCATTAGTGCTTGTATAATCGCACCCGTTAGTTTTTGCCTTCTTAATTCGGTTATGACCCACTCCGTCTCTGTTCTATTTTGCACCTGGACATTTTCACCGACACTAAAAAATCCAAAACAAGTGAAAATTGAAAATGAAAAAAGGCATGCAACACGAGGACTTCCCAGGGGGTCATCCATTCAAGTGCTACTCTAGCCCAACCACGCTTACCTGTGGAGTTCTTATAGAATCTGACGCATTAGTGCTGGTATGATCGCTCCCGTTAGTTTTTTCCTCCTCAATTCTCTTGTAACCCTCCCCGTCTCGATTCTATTTTGCACCCGGACACTTTCACTGGCACTCAAAAAGCCAAAACTAGTGAAAATTAGAATTTCAAAAAGGGTTACAACACAAGGACTTCCAGGCGGTCAGCCATCCAAGTTCTACTCTCACCCAAGCATGCTTAACTACGGATCTAGTGCATTAGTGCTGATATGATCGCACCTGTTAGTTTTCCTTCATAATTCCCTTTTGACCCTCTCCATCCCGATTCTATTTTGCACCCCAAAACTTTCACTAGCACTGAAAAACCTAAAACTGATTAAAATAAAAAATTCAAAAAGGGGTGTAACACGAGAACTTCCCAGGGAGTCACCCATCTTTGTACAACTCTCGCCCAGGCAAGCTTGACTATAGAGTTCTAATGGGATCCGGTGCATTAATGCTGGTACGACCGCATCTGTTAGTTTTTTCTTGTCAATTCTCTTGTGATGCGCACCGTCCTGTTTCTATTTTGGACCCTGACACTTTCTCCAACACCCAAAAAGCCAAAATAGGTGGAAATTAAAATTTTAAAAATGGGTATAGCACAAAGACTTCCCAGGTGGTCACTAATTCTAGTACTACTCTTGCCCAACCACGTTTAACTACGAAGTTCTAATGGGATCCGATGCATTAGTGCTGGTATGACCGCACTAGTTTTTTTCAACTTCCTCAATTCACTTTTGAATCTTTCCGTTCAAAGAAATGTAAATTTTTAATGAAAAATCAATATTGTACAAGTCCAGTTACATTGAAATCCTAACGACAACTCAGAGCTAACTTGCTTTTTGTCCTTTTTTGCATCTTTTTGTGACAATTTTCATCCCAGTTCTATATCGCACCACAACCATTTCACCGGCAGTTATAAAGTCAAAACTGGTAAAAATTAAAAATTTAGAAATGGTGCCACACGAGGACTTCCCAGGGGGTCATTCATCCTAAGGCTACCCATTCTGAAGCACGCTTGATTGCGGAGTTGTAATGGGATCCACTGCATTAGTGCTTTTATGATCGCACCCGTTAATTTTTACTTCCTCAATTCTCTTATGTCCCTCTTCGTCCCAATTCTATTTTGCACCCCGACCCTTTCATCAGCACTCAAAACGCCAAAACTTGTTAAAATAAAAAATTCAAATAGGGGTGCAACACGAGGACTTCCCCAGGGGTACCCCATCCTAGTACCACTCACGCCCAACCATGCTTGACTCCAGAGTTCTGATGGGATCCGGTGCATTAGTGCTTGTATAATCGCACCCGTTAGTTTTTGCCTTCTCAATTCGGTTATGACCCACTCTGTCTCTGTTTTATTTTGCACCCGGACATTTTCACCGACACTCAAAAATCAAAAACTAGTGAAAATTGAAAATTGAAAAAGGCATACAACACGAGGACTTCCCGGGGGGTCACCCATTCAAGTGCTACTCTAGCCCAAGCATGCTTACTAGCGGAGTTCTTATAGAATCTGACGCATTAGTGTTGGTATGATCGCTCCCATTAGGTTTTTCCTCCTCTATTCTCTTGTGACCCTCCTCGTCTCGATTCAATTTTGCATCCTGACACTTTCACTGGCACTCAAAAAGCCAAATTTGGTTGAAATTAGAATTTCAAAAAGTGTTACAACACAAGGACTTCCAGGGGGTCAGCCATCCAGGTGCTACTCTCACCCAAGCACGCTTAACTGTGAAGTTCTAAGGGGATCCAGTGCATTAGTGCGGGTATGATCGCCCCTATTAGTTTTCCTTCATAATTCTCTTTTGACCCTCTCCATCCCGGTTCTATTTTGCACCCCAAAACTTTCACTGGCACTCAAAAAGCTAAAACTGATTAAAATAAAAAATTCAAAAAGGGGTGTAACACGAGAACTTCCTAGGGAGTCACCCATCCTTGTACAACTCTCACCCAAGCAAGCTTGACTACAGAGTTCTAATGGGATCCGGTGCATTAATGCTGGTACGACCGCATCTGTTAGTTTTTTCTTGTCAATTCGCTTGTGACACACTTCGTCCTGTTTCTATTTTGGACCCTGACACTTTCTCCAGCACCCAAAAAGCCAAAATAGGTGGAAATTAAAAATTCAAAAAGGGGTACAGCACAAAGACTTCCCAGGTGGTCACTAATTCTAGTATTACTCTTGCCCAACCACGTTTAACTGCGGAGTTCTAATGGGATCCGATGCATTAGTGCTGGTATGAACGCACCAGTTATTTTCAACTTCTTCAATTCACTTATGAATCTTTCCGTTCAAAGAAATGTAAATTTTTATTGAAAAATCAATATTTCCCAAGGCCGGTGACGTTGAAATCCTAACGATTGTTCAGAGTTAACTTGCTTTTTGTCCTTTTTTACATCTTTTTGTGACAATTTTCATCCCGGTTCTATATCGCACCTCGACCCTTTCACCGGCAGTTATAAAACCAAAACTGGTAAAAATTAAAAATTTAGAACGGGTGCAACACGAGGACTTCCCAGGGGTCATTCATCCTAAGGCTACCCATTCCGAAGCACGCTTGATTGCGGAGTTGTAATGGGATCCACTGCATTAGTGATGTTATGATCGAACTTGTTAATTTTTACTTCCTCAATTCTCTTTTGTCCCTCTTCGTCCCAATTCTATTTTTCACCCCGGCCCTTTCATCGGCACTCAAAACGCCAAATAGGGGTGCAACATGAGGACTTTCCCGGGGGTACCCCATCCTAGCATTACTCACGCCCAAACATGCTTGACTCAAGAGTTCTGATGGGATCCAGCGCATTAGTGTTCGTATAATCGCATCCGTTAGTTTTTCCTTCCTTAATTCTCTTATAACTCTCTTCGTCCAGATTCTTTTTTGCACTCCGACACATTCACCGGCAATGAAAAAGCCAAAACTACTTAAAATTAAAAATTCATAAAGGGGTGTAACATGAGAACTTCAAAGGGGGTCATCCATCTTAGTAGTACGCTCACCCAATCACACTTACCTACGGAGTTTTGATGCGATCCGAGGCATTACCTCCTCAATTCCCTTATGACCCATTCCATCTCGGTTCTATTTTGCAGCCAAACATTTTCCCCGACACTCAAAAAGCCAAAACTAGTTAAAATTAAAAATTCAGAAAGGGGTGCAACACGTGGACTTCCCAAGGGGTCACCCATCCGGAGTACTACTTACGCCTAAGCAAGCTTACTTGCGGAGTTCTAGTGGGATCGGGTGCTTTGGTGCAGGTATGATCGCACCCGTTATTTTCTCGTTCTGCAATTCTTTATGTCTCTTTCCGTTCAAAGAACTATATTTTTTTAATCAAAAATCAGAGTTGCGCAAGGCTGATGGCATTGGAATCCTAAAGTCTATACTAAGTTAACTTTTGGTCCATTTTTTGCATCATTTTATGACTAATTTTGTCACCGTTTTATATCGCACCCCGACCCTCTCATCACACCCATAAAGACAAAACTGGGGAAAATAAAAAATTCAAAAGGGGTGCAACACGAGGACTTCTCAGGGGGTAACCCATCCTCGTACTACTCACGCCCAAGCATGCTTGACTTCAGAGTTCTGATGGAATTCGGAGCATTAGTGCTGGTATAATCACATCCGTTATTTTTTCCTTTCTCAGTTCTCAAATAACCCACTTCGTCCTGATTCTTTTCCAAACCCAGACACTTTTACTGGCACTGAAAAAGGCAAAATAAGTTAAAATTAAAAATTCACAAAGGGGGGCAACACGAGAACTTCGTAGGGGGTCACCCATCCTAGTAGTACGCTCTCCCAATCACACTTACATGCGCAGTTCTGATGGGATCTGGTGTATTAGTGTTGGTCTGATCGCACCCGTTAGTTTTTTTCTCCTCAATTCTCTTACAACACTCTCTGTCTCGGTTCTATTTTGCACCTGGACATTTTCACCGACATTGAAAAATCAAAAACTAGTGAAAATTAAAAATTCAAAAAGGGATGCAACATGAGGACTTCCCAAGCGGTCACCCATCCAAGTGCTACTCTGGCCCAAGCACGCTTACCTATGGAGTTTTGATCGGATCTGGTGCAATAGTGCTAATATGATCGCACCAGTTCTTTTCTCCTTCTGCAATTCTCTTAGCACTCTTTCCATTCAACGATTTATATTTTTTAATTGAAAATCAGAATTGCACAAGGCTGGTGGCATTGGAATCCAAATCTCTGTACCTAGCTAACTACCTTTCGGTCCATTTTTAGCATCATTTTACGACTAATTTCGTTTCGATTCTATATCGCACCCCGACCCTTTCATCAGCACCCATAAATCCAAAACTAGTACAAATTAAAATTTTAAAAAGGGTGCAACATGAGGACTTCCCAGTGGGTCGCCCATCCAAGTACTATTCTCGTCGAAGCACGTTTTCTGCAGAGTTCTAAGGGCAGCCGACCCATTAGTGCTAGTATAACTGCTCCCGATAGTTGTTACTTCCTCAATTCTCTTGTGACCCTCCCCGTCTCGATTCTATTTTGCACCCTGACACTTTCTCTGGCACTCAAAAAGCCAAAACTAGTGAAAGATAAAAATCTAAAAGGGTACAACATAAGGACTTCTCGGGGGTCACCCATCTAAGTACTACTCTCCCCAAGCACGATTAACTGCGGAGTTCTAAAGGGATCCGATGCATTACTGCTGGTATAATAGCACCTGTGAGTTTTCCTTCATAATTCTCTTTTCACCCTCTCCATCCCGATTCTATTTCGCACCCCAAAACTTTCACTGGCACTCAAAAATCTAAAATTGATTAAAATAAAAAATTGAAAAAGGGGTGTAACACGAGGACTTCCCAGGCAATCACCTATCCTAGTACTACTCTTGCCCAAGCACGCTTGACTGTGGTGTTCTAAAGAGATTTGGTGCATTATTGCTGGTATGACTACAGCTGTTAGTTTTTTTTGCTCAATTCTAGTGTGATGCACTCCGTTCTGGTTCTATTTTGTACCCTGACACTTTCACCGGCACTAAAAAAGCCAAAACAGGTGAAAATTAAAAATTCAAAAATGGGTACAGCACAAGGACTTCACAGTGGGTCACCAATCCTAGTACTACTCTTGCCCAAGCACGTTTAAGTGTGGAGTTCTAATGGGTTCCGATGCATTAGTGCTGGTACGATTGCACTCGTTATTTTCTCCTTCCACAATTCACTTATGAATCTTTCCATTCAAAGAAATGTAAATTTTTAATGAAAAATCAAAATTGTACAAGGCCGGTGACATTGGAATCCTAACGACTGTTCACAGCTAACTACCTTTTGGGCCATTTTTCGCATTATTTTATGACTATTTTCATCCCGGTTCTATATCGCACCCCGATCGTTTCACCGGCAGTCATAAAGCCAAAATTGGTGAAAATTAATAATTCAAAAAGGGGTGCGACACGAGAACTTCCCAGGGGGTAACCCATCCTAGGACTACTCTTTCCAAAGCATGCTTGATTGCGGAGTTCTAATGGGATCCGGTGCATTAGTGCAGGTATGACAGCACCCGTTAATTTTTACTTCCTCAATTCTCTGATGTCCCTCTTTGTCCTGGTTCTATTTGCACCCCGACCCTTTCATTGGCACTCAAAATACCAAAACTAGTGAAAATAAAAAATTCAAATAGAGGTGCAACACGAGGACTTCCGAGGGGTTACCCCATCCTAGTACTACTTGCACCCAAGCATGCTTGACTGAAGAGTTTTGATGGGATCCAGTACATTAGTGCTGGTATTATCGCACACGTTAATTTTTCCTTCCTCAGTTCTCTTATGACCATCTTCATCCTGATTCTTTTTCGCACTCCGAAACTTTCCCCAGCAATGAAAATGCCAAAACTAGTAAAAATTAAAAATTCAAAAAGGGATGCAACACGAGAACTTCCCAAGGGTTCACCCATCCAAGTGCTACTCTCGCACAAACACGCTTACCTGCAGAGTTCTATTGGGATCCGGTGCAATAGTGCTGGTATGATCGCACTAGTTATTTTCTCCTTCTGCAATTATCTTAGCACTCTTTTCCTTCAACGATTTATATTTTTTTAATAAAAAATCAGAATTGCGCAAGGCTGGTGGCATTAGAATCCAAACGTCTATACCCTGCTAACTACCTTTTTGTCCGTTTTTGGCATCATTTTATGACTAATTTCGTTTCAGTTTTATATCGCACCCCGACCCTTTCATCGGCACCCATAAAGCCAAAACTAGTGAAAATTAAAAATTTAAAAGAGGTGCAACACGAGGACTTCCCAGGGGGTCGCCCATCCTAGTACTACTCTTGCCGAAGCACGTTTGACTGCGGAGTCCTAAGGAGATCCGACGCATTAGTCCTAGTATGATCGCTGCCGTTAGTTTTTTCTTCGTCAATTCTCTTGTGACCCTCCCCGTGTCGATTCTATTTTGCACCCTGACACTTTTACCGGCACTCAAAAAGCTAAAACTGGTGAAAGTTAAAAATTCAAAAGGGGTACAACACAAGGACTTCCCGAGGGTTACCCATCTAAGTACTACTCTCGCCCAAGCATGCTTAACTACGGACTTCTAAGAGGATCCGGTGCATTTGTGTTGGTATGATTGCACCTGTTAGTTTTCCTTCATAATTCTCTTTTCACCCTCTCCATCCCGATTCTATTTCGCACCACAAAACTTTCACTGGCACTCAAAAAGGTAAAATTGATTAAAATAAAAAATTCAAAAAGGGGTGTAACACGAGGATTTCTCAGGCAATCACCCATCCTAGTACTACTCTCGCCCAAGCACGCTTGAGTACGGAGTTCTAAATGGATTTGGTGCATTAATGCTGGTATGACTACACCTGTTAGTTTTTTTCTTCTCAATTCTCTTGTGACGCACTCCGCTCCGGTTCTATTTTTGACCCTGACACTTTCAACGACACTCAAAATGCCAAAACAGGTGAAAATTAAAAATTCAAAAAGGGGTACAGCACCACGACTTCTCAGGGGGTCACCAATCCTAGTACTACTCCTGCCCAAGCACGTTTAACTGTGGAGTTCTAATGGGATCCGATGCATTAGTGTTGGTATGATTGCACCCGTTATTTTCTCCTTCCTCAATTCACTTATGAATCTTTTCGTTCAAAGAAATGTAAATTTTTATTGAAAAATCAAAATTGTACAAGGCCGGTGACATTAGAATTCTAACGACTGTTCACAGCTAACAAACTTTTCGGCCATTTTTTGCATTATTTTATGACTATTTTCATCCAAGTTCTATATCGTACCCCGATCCTTTCACCGGCAATCATAAATCAAAAACTGGTGAAAACTAATAATTCAAAAAGGGGTGCAACACGAGGACTTCCCAGGGGGTAACCCATCCTAGGACTACTCTTTCCAAAGCACGCTTGATTGTGAAGTTTTAATGGGATCCGGTGCATCAGTGCAGGTATAACAGCACCCGTTAATCTTTACTTCCTCAATTCTCTGATGTCCCTCTTCGTCCTGGTTCTATTTGCACCCCGACGCTTTCATCGGCACTCAAAACGCCAAAACTAGTGAAAATAAAAAATTCAAATAGAGGTGCAACACGAGGAATTCCCAGGGGTTACCCCATCCTAGTACTACTCGCGCCCAAGCATGCTTGACTGCAGTGCTTTGGTGGGATCCACGGCATTAGTGCTGGTATAATCGCACCCGTTAGTTTTTCCTTTCGCAGTACTCTTATAACCCTCTTCGACCAGATTCTTTTTGGCACTTTGAAACTTTCACCGGCAATGAAAATGCCAAATCTTGAAAAAATAAAAAATTTAAAAAGGGATGCAACACGAGGACTTCCCAAGGGGTCACCTATCTAAGTGCTACTCTTGCCCAAGCACGCTTACCTACGGAGTTCTAATGAGATCCGGTGCAATAGTACTGGTATGATCGCACTAGTTATTTTCTCCTTCTGCAATTCTCTTAGCACTCTTTCCGTTCAACGATTTATATTCTTTTAATCGAAAATCAGAATTGCGCAAGGCTAGTGGTATTGGAATCCAAACGTCTGTACCCAGCTAACTACCTTTCGGTCCATTTTTGGCATCATTTTATGACTAATTTCGTTCCGATTTTATATCACACCCCAACCTTTTCATAGGCACCCATAAAGCCAAAACTAGTGAAAATTAAAAATTTTAAAGGGGTGCAACACGAGGATTTCCCAGGGGGTCGCCCATTTTAGTATTACTCCTACCGAAGCACGTTTGACTGCGGAGTTCTAAGGGGATCCGACGCATTAGTGCTAGTATAATCGCTCCCGTTAGTTTTTTCTTCCACAATTCTCTTGTGACCCACCCCGTCTCGATTCTATTTTGCACCCTAACACTTTCACTGGCACTCAAAAATTGAAAAACTAGTGAAAGTTAAAAATTCGAAAGGGGTATAACATAAGGACTTCCCAGGGGTTTCCCATTAAAGTACTACTCTCGCCCAAGCATGCTTGACTGCGGAGTTCTAAGAGGATACGGTGCATTAGTGTTGGTATGATTGCACCTATTAGTTTTCCTTCATAATTCTCTTTTCACCCTCTCCATCTCGATTCTATTTCGCACCCTAAAACTTTCACTGGCACTCAAAAAGCTAAAACTGATTAAAATAAAAAATTCAAAAAGGGGTGTAACACGAGGACTTCCTAGGCAATCACCTATCCTAGTACTACTCTCGCCCAAGCACGCTTGACTACGGAGTTCTAAAGAGATTTGGTTCATTATTACTGGTATGACTGCAGCTGTTAGTTTTTTCTGCTCAATTCTCTTGTGACGCACTCCGTTCTGGTTCTATTTTGGACCCTGACACTTTCACCGGCACTCAAAAAGCCAAAACATGTGAAAATTAAAAATTCAGAAAGGGGTACAGCACAAGGACTTCACAGTGGGTCACCAATCCTAGTACTACTCTTGCCCAAGCATGTTTAAGTGTGGAGTTCTATTGGGTTCCGATGCATTAGTGCTGGTACGATTGCACCTGTTATTTTCTCCTTCCTCAATTCACTTATGAATCTTTCCGTTCAAAGAAATGTAAAATTTTAATGAAAAATCAAAATTGTACAAGGCCGGTGACATTGGAATCCTAATGACTATTCACAGCTAACTACTTTTTGGGCCATTTTTCGCATTATTTTATGACTATTTTCATCCCGGTTCTATATCGCACCCCAATCCTTTCACCGAAAGTCATAAAGTCAAAACTGGTGAAAATTAAAAATTCAAAAAGTGAATCAACACGAGGACTTCCCAGGGGGTAACCCATCCTAGGACTACTCTTTTCAAAGCACGCTTGATTGCGGAGTTGTAATGGGATCTGGTGGATTAGTGCAGGTTTTAAAGCACCCGTTAATTTTCACTTCCTCAATTCTCTTATGTTCCTCTTTGTCCCGATTCTATTTGCACCCTGACCTTTCATCGGCACTCAAAATGCCAAAACTAGTGAAAATAAAAAATTCAAATAGAGGTGCAACACGAGTACTTCCCAGGGGGTAACCCATCCTATTACTACTCGCGCCCATGCATGCTAGACTGTAGAGTTTTGATGGGATCTAGTGCATTAGTGCTGGTATAATCGCACCCGTTAGTTTTTCCTTCCTTAGTTCCCTTATAACCCTCTTTGTCCTGATTCTTTTTCGCACTCCGAAACTTTCACCGACAATGAAAATGCCAAAACTTGTTAAAATTAAAAATTCAAAAAGGGGGGCAACACGAGAACTTCAGAGGGGGTCTTCCATCTTAGTAGTACGCTTGCCCAATCACGCTTACCTTCGGAGTTTTGATGGGATCCAGTGCATTAGTGTTGGTATGATGGCACTCATTAGTTTTTACCTCTTTAACTCTCTTATGACCCACTCCGCCACGGTTCTATTTTACACCCAGACATTTTCACCGACTCTCAAAATGCCAAAACTAATGAAAATTAAAAATTCAAAAGGGTGCAACACGAGGACTTCCAATGGGGTCTCCCATCCAAGTACTACTCAAGCCCAAGCACGCTTACCTGCGGAGTGCTGATGGGATCTGGTGCATTTGTGTATGTATGATAGCACCCCTTATTTTCTCGTTCTGCAATTATCTTATGACTCTTTTTGTTCAAAGAACAATATTTTTTTAATGGAAAATCAAAATCTCGCAAGGCTGGTGACATTGGAATCCTAAAGTCTATACCCAGCTAACTACCTTTTGATCCCTTTTTTGCATCGTTTTATGACTAATTTTATCCCGGTTCTATATCGCTTGACCCTTTCATCGGCACCAATAAAGCCAAAATTGAGGAAAATTAAAAATTTAAAAGGGGTGCAACATGAGGACTTCCCTGGAGGTCACCCATCATAGTACTATTCTCACCCAAGCATGCTTGACTGTGGAGTTCTAAGGTGATCTGGTGTATTAGTGCTGGTATGATTGCTTTTGTTAGTTTTTCCTTCCTCAATTCTCTTATGACCCTCCCCGCCTCAATTCTATTATGCACCCTAACACTTTTACCGGCACTCAAAAAGCCAAAATTGGCTAATATTAAAAATTTGAAAACGGGTAGAACAAAAGGACTTCACGGGGTCACCCATCCAAGTATTACTCTCACCTAGGCACGCCTAACTACGGAGTTTTAAGGGGATTTGAGGCATTAGTGCAGGTATAATCGCACCGATTAGTTTTCCTTCTCTATTCTCTTTAGGCCCTCTCTGTCCTGATTCTATTTTGCATCCCGAAGCTTTCACTGGCACTCAAAAAACCCAAACTACTTAAAATTAAAAATTCAAAAAGGGGTGCAACACGAGGACTTCCCAGGGAGTCACCCATCCTAGTACTACACTCGCCTGAGTACGCTTAGCTACGAAGCTCTAATGGGATCTGGTGCATTAATGTTGCTATGACCGCTCCCATTAGTTTTTTCTTCTCAATTCTCTTATGACGCACTCCGTCTAGGTTCTATTTTGCTCCCCGACACGTTCACCGGCACTCAAAAAACCAAAATAGGTAAAAATAAAAATTCAAAAAGGGGTACAGCACAAGGACTTCCCATGGGGTCACCATTCCTTGTACTACTCTCACTCAGGCATGGTTAACTACAGAGTTGTGATGAGATCCGGTGCATTAGAGTTGGTATGATCGCACCCGTTATTTTCTCCTTCCTCAATTCACTTATGACTCTTTCTATTCAAGGAAATGTAATTTTTTAATCAAAAATCAGAATGCACAAGGCAGCGACATTAGAATCCTAACGGATGTTCACAACAAACTACCTTTTGGGCCATTTTTTGCATTATTTTATGACTATTTTAGTCCCGATTATATATCGCACCCCGACTGTTTCACTTGCAGTCATAAAGCCAAAACTGGTGAAAATTAAAAATTCAAAAAGGTGTGCGACACGAGTACCTCCCAGGGGGTCACCCATCCTAGAATTATTCACTCCAAAGCATGCTTGATTGCAGAGTTCTAATGGGATCCGGTGTATTAGTGTTGGTATGACCACACCTGTTAATTTTTACTTCCTTAATTTTCTTATGACCCTCTTCGTTCCAGTTCTATTTTGCAACCCGAACCTTTGATCGGCACTCAAAAAGCCAAAAATAGCGAAAATTAAAAATTCATATAGGGGTTCAACACAGGGACTTCCCAAGGGGTAACCCATCATAGTACTACTCACGCGCAAGCATGCTTGATTGCAGAGTTCTAATGGGAACCGGTGTATTAGTGCTGGTATAATCGCGCCCGTTAGTTTTTCCATTCTCAGTTCTCTTATAACCCTTTTCGTCCTGATTCTTTTTCGCACGCTGACACTTTCACTGGCACTGAAAATGCTAAAACTAGTTAAAATTAAAAATTCACAAAGAGGGGCAACATGATAACTTCGCAGGGGGTCACACATCCTAGTAGTACGTTCGCCCAATCACGCTTACTTGCGGAGTTCTGATGGGGATCCGATGCATTAGTGCTGGTATGATCGCACCCATTAGTTTTTTCCACCTTAGTTCTCTTTTGACCCTTTCCATCTCGATTCTATTTTGCAAGTGTACATTTTCACCGGCAGTCAAAAATCCAAAACAAGTGAAAATTAAGAATTCAAAAAGGGGTGCAACAAGAGAACTTCCCATGCGACCCATTCAAGTACTACTCTTACCCAAGCATGCTTACCTGCAGAGTTTTGATGGGATCTGGTGCATTAGTGCTAGTACGTTCGCAGTAGTTATTTTCTCCATCTGCAATTCTATTACGACTCTTTCCGTTCAAAAATTTATATTTTTTTAATCAAAAATCAGAATTGCGCAAGGCTGGTGGCATTTGAATCCTAACGTCTTTACCTAGCTAACTACCTTTCGGTCCATTTTTTGCTTCATTTTATGACTAATTTCGTACCGGCTCTATATCTCACCCTGATCCTTTCATCAGCTCCCATAAATCCAAAACTGGTGAAAATTCAAAATTCAGAAGGAGTGCAACACGAGGACTTCCCAGTGGGTTACCCATCCTAGTACTACTCTCGCCAATGCATGCTTGACTGTAGAGTTCTAAGGGGATCCGGTGCATTAGTGCTGGTATGATCGCTCCCATTAGTTTTTGCTTCCTCAATTCTCTTGTGACCCTCCCTGTTTTGATTTACTTTTGCACCTCGACACTTTCACCGGCACTCAAAGTGCCAAAACTGGTGAAAATTAAAATTTTAAAAGGGGTACAACACGAGGACATCGCTGGGGGTCACCCGTCCAACTACTATTCTCACCCAATCACGCTTAACTATGGAGTTCTAAGGGGATCCATTGCATTAGTGCTAGTATGATCGCACCTGTTCGTTTTCCTTCTAAATTCTCTTTTCACCCTCTCCATCCCGGTTCTATTTCGCACCCCAAAACATTCACTAGCACTCAAAAAGCCAAATGTGGTTAAAATAGAAAATTTAAAAGGGGTGCAACACGAGGACTTCCCAGGGGGTCACCCATCCTAGTACTACTCTCAACCAAGCAGGCTAGACTACGGAGTTCTAAGGGGTCCAATGCATTAGTGCAGGTATGATTGTTCCCGTTAGTTTTTCCTTCCTCAATTCTCTTGTGAGCGTCTCTGTCTCGATTGTACATTGCACCCAGACACTTTCACCGGCACTCAAAATGCCAAAATGGGCAAAATTATAAATTTCAAAAATTGGTACACCACAAGGACTTTCTCGGGGGTCACCCTTCCAAGTATTACTCTCGCCAAGCACACATAACTACGGAGTTCTAAGGGGATCCGATGAATTAGTGCTAGTATCATCGCACCTGTTAATTTTTCTTCTCAATTCTCTTTTGACCCACTCTATCTTGGTTCTATTTTTCACCCCAAAACTTTCACTGTCGCTCAAAAAGATAAAACTGGTTAAAATAACAAAATTCAAAAAGGGGTGCAACACAAGGACTTCGCAGGGAGTCACCCATCCCAGTACTACTCTCGTCCAAGCACGTTTGACTACGGAGGTCTAATGGGATCCGGTGCATTAAAGCTAGTATAACACCACCCGTTAGTTTTTTCTTCTCAATTCTCCTATAATACACTCCGTCCTGGTTCTATTTTGCACCCCGACCCATTCACCGGCAGTCATAAAGCCAAAACTGGTGAAAATTAAAAATTTAAGAAGGGGTACAACACGTGACCTTCCCAAGGGGTCACCCATACTAGAACAACTCTTTTCCCCAGAACGCTTGATTGCGGAGTTCAAATGAGATCCGACGCATAAGTGCTGGTATGATCTCACCCGTTAATTTTTACTTCCTCAATTCCCTTATGACCCGCTTCATCCCGGTTCTATTTTGCACCTCGACCCTTTTATCGGCAGTTAAATGGTCAAAACTACTGAAAATTAAAAATTCAAATAGGGGTGCAACACGAGGACATCCAAGGGGGTAACCCATCCAAGTACTACTCACGCCCAAGCATGCTTGACTGTAGAGTTCTGATGGGATCTGGTGCATTAGTGTTGGTATAATTGCACCCGTTAATTTTTCATTCCTCAGTTCTCTTATAACCCTCTTCGTCCTAATTCTTTTTCGTACTTCGACACGTTCACTGGCACTAAAAAAGCCAAAACTAGTTAAAATTAAAAATTCAAAAAGGGTGCAACGGGAGAACTTCACAAGGGGTCACCCATCTTAGTAGTACGCTCACCCAATCACGCTTACCTGCGGAGTTCTGATGGTAACTAGTCCATTTGTACGGGTATGATTGCACCCATTAGTTTTTACCTCCTCAATTCTCTTTTGACCGTCTCTATCTCCGTTCTATTTTCCACCCAGATATTTTCACCGACACACAAAAATCCAAAACTATTGAAAATTAAAAATTCAACAAGCGGTGCAACATGAGGACTTCCTAAGGTGTCACCCATCCAAGTACTACTCTCACCCAAGGACGCTTATCTTCGAAGTTCTTATGGGATCTGGTACATTAGTGCTGGTATGATCACACCTGTTATTTTTTCTTGCAATTCTCTTATGACTCTTTCCATTCAACGATTTATATATTTTTAATCGAAAATCAGAATTGCGCAAGGCTGGTGGCGTTGGAATCCTAACGTCTGTACCCACCTAACTACCTTTTGGTCCATTTTTGGCATCATTTTCTAACTGCTTTTATCTCAGTTCTATATCGCACCCCGACCTTTTCATAGGCATCCATAAAGCCAAAACTAGTGAAAATTAAAAATTCAAAAGGGCTACAACATGAGGACTTCCCAGGGGGTCACCTATCCTAGTATAGCTCTCGCCCAAGCACGCTTGACTGCGGAGTTCTAAGGGGATCTGGTGCATTAGTGCTGGTTTGATTGCTCTCGTTAGTTTTTCTTTCCCCAATTCTCTTATGACCCTCACTGTCCCGATTCTATTTTGCACCCCGACATTTTCACCGGCACACAAAAATCCAAAATAGGTGAAAATTAAAAATTCAAAAGGACAACACGAGGACTTCCTCGACAGTCACTCATCTAAGTATAACTCTCGCCCAAGCACGCTTAACTGTAGAGTTCTAAAGGGATCTGAAGAAATTGTGCTGGTATGATCTCCATCCCAGTTCTATTTTGCACCCCAAAACTTTCACTGGCACTCAAAAAGCTAAAACTGGTTAAAATAAAAAAATTCAATAAGGTGTGTGTAACATCCCGTTATAGACCCTAGTTATAACAACCCATCTTGTAACGACCTGTGTAGTGATTCAACCCAAGCCCTAGTATTAGTGATGGTAAGCTAATAGGATCTTAGGTCACTAAAAGATCGAATACCCTAATTTAGCCCGAAAATCCTAATTTGATCCGAAAATCCTAAAGAGGTCAAATGCTCAGAGGGAAAGCCCAATACTCAGAGAAGACTCTTAGCGTCCTAAATTAAGTAAATAACATGAAATATAAGATTAAAAATAAAAAAATTCTCATAATTAGGGTAAAACGACCATTTTGCCTCTAGTACTGCAAAAAGTCTTAAAATTTTAAATTTTGACACATGAACACCCTAAATGAGATATTTAAATACAATTAAGTAACGAAAGATAAAATAAGAACAAAAAATGACAAAAATGTCCTTAGTGCCCCGCCACATTAGAGTTTATGCCCAAAAAGTGACTTTTTGCAATTTGTAAGTTTAAAAATAAGAAATAATTGTATAAATTAATAATTATTATGACCCAAAACTTTTTATACAAGTAATATACATACTTATATAATATTATAGGCCAACAAAGGAATACTGATTATTATTAAATTTCTTTCACACTTAAATAAGTTAAAAAGTCACATCTAGTCAAAATAACTTAAAGTAGCTCAATTGTCTATATTTAAATAATTAATTATTGTCAACATTTTTATAAATTATGATAATAATAATAATAACACTAAAATAACTTACTTTAGTAAGTTAGAATAGCAAAAAGATACATCAAATCAATTTTAAAAACTTTTCCTTGGACAATGTAGTGCGAAAATACCACCAAATAAGCAATGAAAGCAAAATAAAGCACTTTAAACCACCCCAAACACACCCCAGCTGAATTCCCACTTACTTTTTCTGCAGAAAATTCAGATTTCAAATTTCTAAAATCTCACCACCTTGCATGCAACCAATGAGAAAACGAAAAATTAAATTAAAAGCTTCCAATGCATCAATAGATCCACTTCAAAATATCACTATAAAAAAGGACCTTTTCCCCCCTCTTCTTCACCTCATTTTAGGCAATTCTAGAGAGAGAGAGACCAGATTTTGTGAGCCCAAGTGTTCTTCAAGAGTTTGAGAGAAGAAGAGAAAAGAAGAAGGAAGAAAAGAAGGAGGAACTAAGGAGGAGCAAGGTGGAGCATCAAAGCCAAGTCCCTAGGTCATCCTCCACTCTTTGGTCTTCAAATAAGGTAAGTAAATTCCCTAAAACCTTATGTTATTCTCCCATAAGATAACCCTCAATCCATCACTATAATCAAGCCTAAAGATAAGAAACAATGATTAACTCAAAAAGGCATCGTAGGTATGGATAGTAGAATGTTTGTGTATAATCTAGCTTTGCATGTGCTTGCATGTATATATTTTTTAGTTTTATGGCTTGACTATGTTCTGATGTTTTGATTTTTATGAGTATATGACATGCATGTAAAGAAAATACATCAAAAATGAACACAACATGAGCTAGGCTATCAAAACCCTAGATAACCTAATTTTTTCTGCATGCAAACTTTCTGCTACAAAATTTAAAATAACACAACTAATTGTAGAAAAATGATCCTAATGTGATGGTTATATTCAGACCTAGCATTTTGAGTTCTCTTTCATACAAAATTAGTTTGAAGTAATTTCGTTGGGTAGAACTCCAGATATACCATTTTTGACAAAGAGTGTCAGATTTTGACCACTCTGAGATGCAGACCTAAACACCTTAAGTTAGAGTGAGAACCGAGCTTGGGTCAAAACATAAAACATGTAGAAAACATATTTATCTTATTGTCCACCAATCAGGAGCCAAAATTAAGAAGTTTTTATAGGTCAAAACACTTCCCAAAGTCAATGTTGAGATTCAGTGACTGACAGAGCCTTCTGTTACACATTTTTGTGAGTCCAAAAACCTAAGTTTTTAATAGCCAAATCCCAAAGTGGTAAACAAGAAAAATATAGCTAACATATTAACCTAATTACTGAGAAAATATCAGCCCAAAATACCCTCAGATGGTACCCCAAAGGTCTTGTGACTTCTCTTTTGAAAACCTATTATTCAGACCCTTTTTAGGCTGATTGAACTCACTTTATAAATTGGCCAAAATCACCAATTCATTCCAAACAACTTGCTCTAGAAAAAAAACATGAAACATGTAGGGGACACCTTAAACTAAAACCTCCCCAAAATTAAGGCCCATAGACTTTGAATTGATGCCCCAAAACCGTGGCCAATAAAGGCCCAATTTTTGTGTTTTTCTCGGTATAATGCTGAACAGTTTTCACTTTAATTAAAATAAGTGACGCCTTTGCCCTAGGATTTGACCTTAGTGTTAAACATGAAAGTTGTAAGAAATATGTTTATCTAATTGGTGTTCAAAAATCAAAAATTAAATCCACGTTTAGGTACTTCAAAACACTATTGTAACTTTAAAAATGGCGCTTGAACAATTACCCAAATTTGGCTAAGTGTATGAGTAACGTGTCACCTTGTGGAACTTGAATATATGGACTTTAATTAATTCATGTGAATGATTGGTGTATGAAATTAACAATTTGATGATTAGAAACCATGCTGATAGTTTGGATCCATGTCACATAAATTATAGCTGATACTTCGTATACTTATATTATGGCTTTAATGAGTTGTACCTTATGGTTTAAAGACTTGTACTTTACGCTATGTTTGTTTGTGCATCATTCCATGTTAATTTTCATACCATGCTATTGTTAAGTTGTACTTCAAGATATGAGTTGTTGTACCATAAGCATCATTGCATTGCACTTGGGGCATCTTGTGGGTCGCATCCTGTACATTGGCATTTGGTTATTTCGTACCTTGGTCTTATTTACGTGAATTTTGGTTTCTGTCGCTCCTTGAGTTATGGTTATATTATAGAATTGGTGTTGACAATGGGCCATGTACGTCCTGAGTCGTGTTACTTCCTGAGTCGTTTCACATCCTAAGCCGAACAGATTTTATACACCGTTGTGATCGGGAACGCTGATGAACAGGAACCTAACGTATGGGAACAAAGTGGTACCATTTGGGTTATTATATTGGATATGTTGACTTTGGGCCATGTACGTCCTGAGCCGTGTTACGTTCTGAGCCGTGTTACGTTCTGAGCCGTGTTACGTCCTAAGCCGTATCATGTCTTTAGCCAAACAGCCGCTATACGCCGCTGTGATTGGGAACGTTGACGAATAGGAGCCTAACGTACGGGAACGTAATGGTGCTATTCTGATTATCGTGTTAGGTATGATCGACTTTAGGTCATATACATCCTGAGCCTGAGCCGTGTTATGTCCTGAGCCGTGTCACGTCTTGAGCCGAACGTCTGCTATACACTGTCGTGATCAGGAATGTTGGTGTACGGGAGCCTAACGTACGGGAACGTAATGGTGTTACTTAAAATTTGATTGGTTAATTTATAATTGGGTTGGGCAACTGCATTGTATTCATCTGCATCACGCACTCACACAATTGTTCTTACATATGCTTACCTGTTGAAAATGTTAAATTCTCTGTCTATTTGGCCATAAAATTTGTATTAGGTATTATACGATATGTATTGTAGGATATTTTGTCATGAGTTTGTTAGATGGTTTAGGGAATTTGCTTTTAGGCTCCTGCTCATGGCATTTGTGCCACAGGTGAAGGAGATGAGCGATTTGAGGAAGGTGCGTTCGTCGGAGAAGAAGACTTCGAGGAACGAGGAGAGTGGAAGGAGCTAGCCGACCTCAATAGTGCTACTTGAAGACGTAGAATATTCCGTTTTGATCTTTTTGTTCAATTTTTCACGAACATAATGTAACTTCTGTTTAATTTTCTAGATGACTGTAATTGTTAAGTATTTTGAACAAATTCTGAACCTTTAATGATGTAGTAATTATCGTATGTAATTATGAATGCATCGCTAGAATATCTCCCTTATTTACAGTTATGCATGTCCCGATGTGCGTGGAGGACGGGGCGTCACAGTGTGCAACACGAGGACTTCCCCGTGAGTCATCCATCCAAGTACTACTCTCGCTCAAGCACGCTTGACTACGGAGTTCTAATGGGATTCGGTGCATTAATACTGGTATGACGGCACCCGTTAGTTTTTTCTTCTCAATTCTCTTATGATAGATTCCGTCCTGGTTCTATTTTGCACCCTGACACTCTCACCGACGCTCAAAATGCTAAAACAGGTGAAAATTAAAAATTCAAAAAGGGGTAGAGTACAAGGACTTCCCAAGGGTCACCAATCTTTGTACTACACTTGCCTAGGCGTGTTTAACTGCGGGGTTTTGATGGGATCCAGTGCATTAGTGCTGGAATGATCGCACCCGATATTTTCTCCATCCTCAATTCAGTTCTGACTTTGTCCCTTCAAAGAAATGTAAATTTTTAATCAAAAATTATAATTGCACAAGGCCGGTGACATTGGAAACCTAACAGTTGTTCACAACTAACTACCTTTTACGCCATTTTTGCATCATTTTATGACTATTTTCATCCCGGTTTTATATCACACCCTGTCCCTTTCACCGGCAGTCATAAGGCCAAAACAGGTAAAAATTAAAAATTCAAAAAGGCGTATAACATGAGAACTTTCCAGGGTGTCACCCATCCTAGTACTACTCTTTCCCAAGCACACTTGATTGCGAAGTTCTAATGGGATCTGGTGCATTATTGCTGGTATGACCGCACCCATTAGTTTTTTCTTCTTAATTCTCTTATGATACACTCCGTCCAGGTTCTATTTTATAGCCTGACCCTTTTATCGGAACTCAAAAAGTCAAAACTAGTGAAAATTAGAAATTCAAATAGGGGTGCAAAACAAGGACTTCCAAGGGGGTAACCCATCCTAGTACTCCTCACGCCCAAGCATGCTTGACTGCAGAGTTCTGATGGGATCCAGTACATTAGTTCTTGTACGATCGTACCCGTTAGTTTTTTCTTTCTGAGTTCCCTTATAACCCTCTTCATCCTAATTCTTTTTCGCCCTTCGACACGTTCACTGGCACTAAAAAAGCCAAAACTAGTTAAAATTAAAAATTCAAAAAGGGTGCAATGCGAGAACTTCACAAGGGGTCACCCATCTTAGTAGTACGCTCATCCAATAACGCTTACCTGCGGAGTTCTAATGGTAACCAGTCCATTTGTGCTGGTATGATTGCACCCATTAGCTTTTACCACCTCAATTCTCTTTTGACCCTCTCTGTCTCGGTTCTATTTTGCACCCAGATATTTTCACCGACACACAAAAATCCAAAACTATTGAAAATTAAAAATTCAAAAAGGGGTGCAAGACATGGACTTCCAAAGGGGTCACCCATCTAAGAACTACTCTCGCCCAAGAACGCTTACCTACGGAGTTCTAATGGAATCCGGTGCATTAGTGCTGGTTTGATCACACCTGTTATTTTCTCCTGCAAATCTCTTATGACTCTTTTCGTTCAACAATTTATAATTTTTAATCAAAAATCAGAATTGCGCAAGGCTAGTGGCGTTGGAATCCTAACATCTTTACCCAGCTAACTACCTTTTGGTTAATTTTTGGCATCATTTTATGACTAATTTCGTCCTGGTTCCAAATTGCACCCCGACGCTTTCATCGGCACCCATAAAGCCAAAACTAGTGAAAATTAAAAATTCAAAAGGGGGTCACCCATCCTAGTGCAACTATCTCCCAAGCACGTTTGACTGCGGAGTTTTAAGGGAATTCGGAGCATTAGTGCTGCTGGTATGATCACTCCCGTTAGTTTTTCCTTCCTCAATTCTCTTGTGACCCTCCCTGTCTCGATTCTATTTTGCACCCCAATGCTCTCACCAGAACACAAAAAGCCAAAACTTGTGAAAATTATAAATTCAAAAAGGGGTACAACACAAGGAAGTCTCTTGGGTCACCCATCCAAGTACTACTCTCACCCAAGCACGCTTAACTATGGTGTTGTAAGGGGATCCGATGCATTTGTGCAGGAATGATCGCACTTGTTAGTTTTCCTTCTCAATTTTCTTTTGACCCGCTCCATCCCGGATCTATTTCGCACCCCAAAATTTTCACTAGCACTCAAAAAGCTGAAACTGGTTAAAACAAAAAAAATTCAAAAAGGGGCGCAACACGAAGACTTCCCTAGGAGTCACCCATCCTAGTACTACTCTTACCCAAGCACGCTTGACAATGGAGTTCAAATGGGATCTGATGCATTAATGCTGGTATGGCGGCACCCGTTAGTTTTTTCTTCTCAATTCTCTTATGATACACTCCGTTCCGATTCTATTTTGGACCCTCACACATTCACCGGCACTCAAAAAGCCAAAACAGGTGAAAAGTAAAAATTCAAAAAGGGGTACAGCTCAAGGACTTCCTAGGGGGTCACCAATCCTAGTACTACTCTTGGCCAAGCACGTTTAATTGCGGAGTTATGATGGGATACGGTGCATTAGTCCTGGTATGATCGCACCTGTTATATTCTCCTTCCTCAATTCACTTATGACTCTTTCCGTTCAACGAAATGTAAATTTTTAATCAAAAATCAGAATTACACAAGACTGGCAACATTGGAATCCTAACAACTGTTCACAACCAACTACCTTTGGGGCCATTTTTTGCATCATTTTATGACTATTTTTTCCCGGTTCTATATCGCACCCCGACCATTTCACCAGCAGTCATAACGCCAAAACTGGTAAAAGTTAAAATTTCAAAAAGGGTTGCAACACGAGGACTTTCCTGAGGGTCACCCATCCTAGAACTACTATCTCCCAAGCACACTTGATTGCGGAGTTCTAATGGGATCCGGTGCGTTGGTGTTGGTATGATTGCACCTGTAAATTTTTACTTCCCCAATTCTCTTATGGCCCTCTTCATTCTGGTTCTATTTTGCACCCCAAACCTTCCATCAGCACTTAAAAAGATAAAACTAGAGAAAATTAAAAATTCAAATAGGGCTGCAACACGAGGACTTCTCAGGGGGCAACCCATCCTAGTACTACTCACGCCCAAGCATGCTTGACTGTAGAGTTCTGATCGGATCCGGTGCATTAGCCCGGGTATAATTGCACCTGTTAGTTTTTCCTTTCTCAATTCTGTTATAACCCTTTTGGTCCTGATTCTTTTTCACACCCCGACACATTCAATGGAACTGAAAAAGCCAAAATCTAGTTAAAATTAAAAATTCACAAAGGGGTGCAACACGAGAACTTCGTAGGGGGTCACCCATCGTAGTAGTACGCTCGCCCAATCACGCTTACCTGTGAAGTTCTGATGGGAACTGGTGCATTAGTTCTTGTATGAACGGACCCTTAGTTTCTACCTCCTCAATTCTCTGATGACCCTCTCCGTCTGGGTTCTATTTTTCACCCGGTCATTTTCACCGGCAGTCAAAAATCCAAAACTATTGAAAATTAAAAATTCAAAACGTGGTATAACATGAGGACTTCCTAAGGGGTTACCCATCCAAGTACTATTTTCGCCCAAGCATGCTTATTTGCTGAGATCTGATGGGATCCGGTGCGTTGTGCTGGTATGATCGCACCCGTTATTTTCTCCTTATATAATTCTCTTACGACTCTCTTCGTTCAAAGATTTATATTTTTTAATTGAAAATCATAATTGCGCAAGACTGGTGGTATTAGAATCCTAACGTCACTACCGAGCTAACTACCTTTTGGTCTATTTTGGGATCATTTTATGACTAATTTCGTCCCAATTCTATATCGCACCCCGACCCTTTCATCGGCACCTATAAAGAAAAAACTGGTGAAAATTAAAAATTCAAAAGGGGTGTAACACGAGGACTTCCCAGGGGGTTACCCATCCTAGTACTACTCTCGCCCAAGCACGCTTGACGACGGAGTTCTAAGGGGATCTGGTGCACGCTGACACTTTCACCGGTACTAAAAAGGCTAAAACTTGTGAAAATTAAGAATTCGAGAAGGGGTACAACATAAGGACTTCCCTAGGGGTCACCCATCTAAGTACTACTCTCGCCCAAGTACGCTTTTTTGGAGGCAATATTGTCATGATCATTGTTTTTTAAAATGATTTTTAGAAAAAATTAACTAGACGGGCAAACGCCAAAATGGGCTCCAAATAAAAATTTTGACGTCGAACGATTAAAAATAAACCCGTGCAACCAAAGTTAATTTAGAAAAATACCTTTTGTCGATCAATTCTTCAACTACGATTTGATTCCGAGTTAAAGCTCCTGTCAGATCTTCCACTGTATTCCCCTTATGCGATCCTCGAACGTAGTGTGGGTTACGATCCTCCGAGAACTTGTACCGACAGAACCCCAATATATTTAAGTCTTGAGAGACAAAATAATATCATAATAATATTGATCCGAAAATCATCATCTAACAGGTTCAGCCTACCCACATATATATATGGCTACAGCAGGGATCTGGGGAGTAAAGATGAGTTAGATTTCCAGTGGAACCCAAACACCTACTGGCTGTTTCTGCAATTAAAGAAAGACGCATAGCGGTATCTGCACATATTGAAAGCCAGCAGCGGTTTCTACAATTTTCATAAAATACTGAATTACAGTTCACACCACTAAAGAACTATAATTGCACTCTGACCCATAATCTCATGACATTCTTGCACTAAGCTCCTGTTATTAAATGCTTACCATTTCTCCCCACATTAAAATTCTCGATACCCGCCAATTAAACTTAATTACTGACAATTTATTTTAATCGGCATCTTGATAATCCTTAAGCCCTTCTGTTTAACTTATTTGACTGCCGGAAAATTAAATTTACCTGTAGGGTTTGGCTTGATCAAAACATATAAGCATCCTTAAGGGTGTATCGTCAATCCCGATCATTCGGGACGTGAATTCCGTCAATAATTAATATTTTCCATATTAATAATACCACTATCTAACTCACCGGGAATATAGACCCATATAAGACTGCATCCTCTAATGAATCAAAACAACGATTATTAAATATATGCAAATCAATAATTATTTCAGAATTAAGAGAATAAGCACTAGTCATAATAATCTTGGGGTGTGAACTAATTTATATAATCAGTAGAAAATTAATTACCCCAAATGTCCCGTTCAATACACACAAAGTGTACTAGCACAGAGAGTCGGAACAATAGACGATGCTATTATATGTTCCCTATAACCAAGACAGGCCTACTAAAACTCTGTGCTACAGTCGTACCGATGGTATGTCCATTTCCATCTAAA
>JAUMHN010147607.1:0-22948 GCA_032360265.1 Heliamphora ciliata
AATTTAATTAACAAATTAAATATTGTGCTTTAATATATACAATACTTTATAGTTATTAAAAATTTAATGACATTTTAATTGTGCATTATGAATCTATAATATATAAATTCATTAATTACTACAAAAACATAATTAAACTGTTAATTTTAATTAGATTATATAGCAAAAAAATTAAGACATAAATTGAATCATATCTAGAAAGTAAAGAAAATTCATCAAAAATTATTTTAAATTTCAATAAATATATTTATAGAATAAAAAGATGTAAATCAGTTATTTTTTACTGAGTTGTGCAAAAAATAAAAAAATTAACGGCTCTAGGTACCGCTACCGTTACGCACCGGCCGTTACGCCCTGAAACCGCATCACCGCTATTATTACCGTTACATCGACCGCTACTGCTATTTAAAACTATGATCACTGTTGTAAACTTATGACTGACAGAGTCCTCTGTCACATGTTTTTGCATGACAAAAAACCGATATTTTTAGTGACCAAATCCAAAAGTGGTTTTCATGAAAAGTATAGATAACATATTGAACTATTTACGGATCAAAAATCAGACCTAGATACCCTAGGATCAGACTTTAGTGTTAAACATAAAAGTTGTAGAAAATATTTTTATCTAAATGGTGTCCAAAAATCAGAACTTAACTCCATGTCTAGGTACCCCAAAATACTGCTATGCTTTTTAAATTGACACTTAAACATTTACCTTAATTTGGCTAAGTGTGTAGTGACATGTTATGTTGTGGGACTTAAAATATAGGTTTTAATTAAATTATGATGGATGATTAGTGTATGTAAATAATTATTTGATGATTAGAATCCATGCTGCTAAGTTGAATCCATGTCTTATGAATTATAGTTTGTGCTTCATATACTTATACTTTATACTTTAATGAGTTGTACTATATACTATACCATGCTTAGATGCTATGCTATAAATAGTTGTACACGGGACACATGTTGTACACCATGAGCATTACCATACTTACATCTTGGCATATCGGAGTCCCTTTTGTACCTGTCATTGTGGGTTGGGTTATGTTAAAGTCATTCCTTCCATGGTTCTGAGCCTAGGGCGTCTCTGGTTGCCAATTTTAAAAAATAATTTGGGAGATTGTTTATCAAGAAAGGGGTTAGGTACCATGGGTTCATCACTAACCTTCTAATTTTGGTAATTTAGACTTTAGGTTGACGCCAAATGAGCAACCTGGTCCTTAATGTGGGATTTTTGCGCATTATTTTGGTTGGTCGAAGGATAAGGATGTTAATGGCCCGCTGCCACGCCGTTGCCATTTTTGCAATAAAACAGCTGTGGCATGAAGCCCGACGATAGATTTACTATTCGCAACGAGGCAAGAATATGTTTGGTGATCGAATTCTCAAAAAATCTACTCTGAAATAAGTCGGGTTGAGCACTTGCATTGCATCTATTTGCATCACATACCTGTACACTTGTTTTTATATATGCTTGGCATGCTATAATTGTCAAATTTGTCTGTCTTCTTGACTTTAAATTGTATTGAATGTTATATGATATGCGTTGTAGAATATTTTGTTGTGAGTTTGGTTAAAAGGTTTAGGGAGTTTTCTTCTAGACTTTGTCTCAGGCATTCGTGCCATAGGTGAGGAGGAGGAACTCTTTGAAGAAGTCACCCCCGAAGGAAAAGAAGGATTTGAAGAATAAGATGAGTGGCAGGAGCCAACCAAACCCAACAATGCTAGCTGAAAATTTTAAAGTTCACCATTTTGTTCTTTTTATTCACTTTCCACAGGCTCATTGTAATTTTTGTTGAATCTTTTGTGAAACTGTAATCGCTATGTATTTTGAACAATTTAGAACCCTTAATGATGTAGTACTTATTATATGTAATTATGAATGAATGGTTAGAATATTTTTCTTATCTATACTTATGTATGTTTCGACGTGCCCGGAGGACGGGGCGTCACAGCCAATGTTTGGCTTTGTCTTTAAGGGAGAACGAGAATAACTTCATTTTAAGTGCTTCATCAGAGAAATTACTGATTTTAACAGTTGAGCAAATTTCTAGGAATTCATCTATGTGCTTATAAGGATCTTCATTACCAAATTCACAGAAAGATGAGAGCAATTGAATTATGTTAGATTTGATCCCATAGTGCGACGCTCCAATCGGAAAGGGATGGAGGCAAGAAGGTGACACATATTCTGAAGGAATGTAATACTCGATCAGAGACCTAACCTAATGATCTTCTTGATTTTAGTCTACCATGGTAGTGTGTGTGTGGGGTATGAAGTGAATGAAGCTCGTAGAGTCATTCAAAAAGTGCGTTCGATTTCATGATCAAATGGTGCTAAATATGGATGATTGGAACGGCGGCCGAGCATGTAGCAAATAGTAAATAAAAGAAATACTGGAAGTTGGCTGCAAGCCTCCTAAATCTAGTTTTCTCAGAATTAACACAAAAACAATAACTTAAACTCACAGTGCTTGGACAGAGATGAACCCTTTTTTTTGTCTTTACGCATGCTTGCCCAAGAGTCCTTCTTTTGTTGTAGTTATCATCGAAAACCTACAAAAAGAAGATTTGCAGTTAACTTAAAGTATCTTGGAAGCGAAAAGAAAAGCCAAATAAAAAGATTTTAAATAAACAAATCATAACCGTATATTAAGTCGCCAGCAACGGCGCCAAAAGTTGATGCGTGTCGTACCGTATTAAAAATAAATATTTAAATCCTTAAATTAATTGCTAACACGTAGGATAGTGGCTAAAGTCTGAATATCGTTTCACAAGGATTTAATGGAGTTACAATTTATTTATTAACAATCTCTTGTTTTGATTTTTCTTTTTGGAAAAGAAGTTTGATTTTAAACTAATTAAGAAAAATTAAAATTAATTAATCCGAAATAAAAGATAAGGTTTGGAGAGATTTCCTAAGAATTTGAATCCTCCCTAACCAGTATTTTAGTTTCATTCAAACTCTATTTTGTTTTAATCGATTTAACTCAATCCAACCGCGACTACAAGACTGATATGAATTATCAAGTAGATAAACTCGAACCCGAACTTGAACTTGACATATTATATCTAAGATTTTAGCAGAGATCGTTCAAAGTACGACCCATCCTATCGAAGCATAAAATATCTCACGTCCTAAAATTGAAAAGAAAAGATAACAGTTACATGATCTCGTTTTTATAATCACAAAAAATAAAAATAAAAATAAAATAATTAAATTAAAAACTCGTTGATTAAAAGTAAACATCTCGAAAATCATACAACAAATTGAATCTAAATTAGAAATGAAATAAGAAGCTTGAACTAATTCTAAAATATTGAATTAGGGATTCATCATCCCTTAGGAAAGAAAAAGTTTAACCGCTCATGTTACGGCTCGAATCCATACGAAATAGATGAAAAACCGATTTGTGGGCCTCTGTCTTCAACTTTTTGCACTTCTCAAGCCTTTAGATTAGCTTCAAGTTGATCACCTCCATCCTCTCTCTTGATTTTAGAATATCCCAGACTGTTCACCCTAGCCATCTATTTATGGATGTGCTCTATGCCACCCGATTGCAGAGTTCAACTCCAACTGTGACAACGTGTTTCGTTCGAACGGTTTTAATTTCGTCTGGACACTGCTAAGTCTGTCCGAATGCCAATGTTTCCGCATTGATTCCATCCGGACGCTGTATGATCTATCTGGACACAAATGTCTCTGTTGAACTTCCGTCCGAACGATTTTTCTTCCGTTCGGATGGTACTTGATTGAAATCCCTCCTTTTGAACGCCTATGATGCTGTTAACAAAATCACTACAAAACAATTTATTTACACGATTTCGAGACTTAGCAGAGTATAATTTGCGAAATCACATCGGCACTTTTACGTACCAATCAATATATATATCCTAAAAAAATAATATTTTCTCTTCTCTTTCTTCTTTCTTCTTTCTTCTTTCTTAAAGAGGTGCTTAATATTATTGAAACTAATAGCTTATAAATTATAATTTATAATAAAAGTTGTGAGTATTTAGTAATACAATAGTTTATAACTAAAATATAATAAAAAATAATAATAACTTGTACAAAAATTATAAATATTTAAAAAAATTATAATTTATTATTAAAATTAATAAAAAAAAAAACTAAAAACTAGCTTTCTAAACTTGGCCAAACTCCCATAAAGTCAAAGAAAAAGAAATGATTTAAAGAATTCAGCCACATGTATCTTGCTTTCTTGTTTTTCATACCAAGAGCAAAAAAGTCTCTCTCCCCTAGTTTTTGACTTTCCATCTGTGCATCTATCCATAGAGAGACAAAGAGGATTGGACGCATTTATTATTATCCATAATTATAAATGTAAGGTGAGAAAATAAAGAACTGTGCGATATAATGAGTTTTTTTTTTTTTTTTATCACCCTGCAGTTAAAGAAATTAACATTAGAAGTATTGTGAAACTGTAATTCACTATCCAATAATTTAGTAATAAAATAAATATTGGATTCATTTTTAAATTCACATTAAATGATAGTAATTTATACTATTTTATACAGTTAACAACTCATTTGGTGTGATATTTTTTTAAAGTCAAGCAACAATTTTTTTTGGTTTTCAAGATTTTCAAAAAATAAAATATATTTTACTTATTGTACAGTTTTTATTTTTTTAATTGTCAGGATAATGCAAAAAAAAAAAAAAAAAAATTGAACCACCCCACATCTTATATCTGACATTATCTCCTGCATTGATAATTAGCGATGGTCCATTTTTGGCAGAATTAAATTCTCAGATAAGTCCCCGTACAAGATCTCCATATCCTATTATGGCTTCATTTAGGGAGCTGTTTTCTGCTCGGAGCTAAGCTAGCCATAGTAGGGGGTATTGTAAATTTAAAGTAATTTTATTTAAAATTTTAAAATTTAATTAAAATTATTTATTATGTTAAATTTATTGAGTAAGTAATCTTAATAAAAATCAGGTCAATCAAATATTGTTAATCATATAATTAGAATATATTTGTTTGACAATTTATTCTCAAAATATTATAAGTCAATAAATTTTTTTAAAATAAATATATTCTGAACGCATAGATAATGATGTCCTATTGACTTGATATTTTACAAGAACTACTTATTCGACTAGTTCAATATAATAAACAATTTTGAAAACTTTTTATAATTCCTAATAGAACACTTTTAAATTTATAGCACCTCATGCTGTGAGCTACTTACAACAAGAACTCCTCTCCATCATTTAGATAGTAGAGAAAATTTATTTATTTTTAGTTTAAAATTTAAAAAAAAATTATTTTATTTGACTTATTACATTTTTGATTAAATAGCTTTTAACTTTTTTTTAGTCAGTTAACATTTTTTTTCCAATACTTTTGCGCGCATAGTCCCTACCCGCGAAAAGTTGCCATAACAAATATTAATTAATGTTAAAAGAATGTAATATACCCTAAAAATGGATAATTTTTCTTTTTTGAAAAAATTATAAACTATTGACTTAATATCCACTAAACACTTGAAATTTTAATTTTATCTATAATTAATTATAGTAGGGTTCTGTTTTTTAAACTTGTGTTGGGATAAATCCTACTTATATTTTACTATTCGAAAAGATCTTACTTTTAACAATTATCAATGAGATTGAGAATTTTATCCATCACCATATAGGTGCACTGTGTAATTAAAGATAGTGATAAATGCATTCTTTGTAGCATGACATTGATAATTATTTTTAGTTATATTCATCTATTTAAAAAAATAATTATATTTTTAGAACATACTCATTGTAAACTATAAAACAAGATCAATATTGAAGGTAAAAAATTAAAGAAAAAATATAAATGAGAAATTTTTAATTTTCACAAAAAATAAAAAAATTCAAGAAAATAAGAAATTAGTGATATTGAATTAGAAATGAGAAATTAAAATAAAAAAACTCAAAATAAAGACTTTCTCAATTAACACATTTAAAATTCTAAATTAGTCTTAAATGTATAAATGCAATATAAACTTAGAAAATTTTCAATTGTTAAAAATGAAAAATAATTTACAATGTACTAATATTACATAAATAATAAAATAATAACAATGAGAAATTGTTCATTTTAAAAGTAAAAATTTCTCATTTTATATTTTGAACACAAGAATATTTTCAATTTTTAAAACAAGTTGTCATTAAAAAAATAACGACGAAAAAAATAACGTTTCTAAACAAATACGGGATAGAAAATAAACTCTACACTTAATTAACATTACTACAAATCAAGTTTCAATTATTAATGATTAAAATAACAAGAAATATGATATATATATATATATATACTTTAACTAATATATCATCACTCAAAAATTAATATTAATATTTAAAATAGAAATATATAATCACATAACAAAAATGTTGTAATAAAAAAACTCAAACAAATTAACAAATAAAAAATGTATATATATATATAAGGCATTACACAAACTATTAATAATTTTTTAAAATAAAATATTATAAAATAATCAACAAAAAAATATCTCTAAACAAGTACTAAGATCTCTCACTAAATCTCCTTTTATTCAATTGAGTAGCTTAACTGGTGTTAAACACGGTAAAAAAATATATGATAAAATTAACTAACGTGTCAAAACTGATCTTTAGAGCACATGGTAACTTAGTGGGTTTTCGTTTATTTTTTGTGGTTCAAAGCTAAATAAAATATATATATATATATTTGATGGAAAAGATGACGGTTGACCTTTTGAAACAATAGGCAAAAAAAAAAAAAACTAAAAAGGGCTTTTAACAATTTACCTTTTAAAAAATATTTAAATATGTAGTTAATTTCTTAAAAGATTAATTTGAACAAATTGTCCCCTAAATTAGTTTAAGTGTAGTAATAACCCCTCCAATCTAACTTCTGTTAATGCTTTTGTTAAGTTTTTTTTATATATATTAAAAATATAGCTAAGAATTATTTAGCTAAATGGTACAAGGTTGATACCTTTGTTATGTGTTACTATGATTTGTTAAGTCCCATAAATGGAAAAAGTATGTGGAAAAGAATATGCTATTCACCTCTTATGCCTCCTAATATAGTAAAAAGACCAAGCAGACTAAAGAAGGTTAGGAGAAGAGAGAATGATGAACCCCCAAGGTCAAAAGTTGCGGAGAAAATAGAAAACTGTTCAATGTGAAAATTAAGGTAAAAATGGCCACAATAGATGATAAAAGTTGCTTGTAAGTTGTATTTATCTTAATTTATGCTTTTAATAGAAAATGATTAATTAACATATATTTTTTATAGCAAGTTAAAAAGAACAAACATTGTGGTTTATTTGTTGCATCTAATCAAATCAGTCAAAGTGCACTTCCTATATTACGCAAGTTCCAGTGAAGCTACACATTTCTCGTAGAGATAATTTTTGTGTAACAAAAAATCAACTATGCAAGATGAAAAAAATTTGTTTTGAATTCAAATATTAGTAGTTCTTAACATACATGAGCGTCAAGATTTATAAATGTTTTTTTTTCTTTTACGTAATATATTTTTTTGTACTAAACTATAAGTAATAATATAATTACAAATGTTTATACTTTTAAACTTATATGAGCAATTTCTTTTTTTTTTGCCTAATAAGATTTTTTAAAATTTTGAAAAAGATATTATTCTACTATACATGTTTTTCAAAACATGTGAATATTGCTGGAGTGATTTATATATATTTAAATTTTAGGGCCAAAAAATAAAAAAGAAATTATGATGCCAATTTTTTAATTTTTTTTTAAACATCTTATGTGATTGGCATGTGTGAGAAATTTAATGAAAATGTGAATGTAAGTTAGTCTAGGGGGGATATTGCTACAATTGAATAAAAATCAAGTGACAATGTACTCCAATTGATTTTTAAGAGGCTAATTACATTTTGAATCTCATAGGGGTAAAATATCAAAAGCCCTCATAAAATATTTCACATTTTTAATATATGTAGAAAATTTTAATGAAAACATTAATGGAAGTTAGATTGGGGGTTATTGTTACACTTAAATTAATTTCGGGAGTAATTTGTTTAAATTAATCTTTTAGGAGATTAACTACACATTTAGATATTTTTTTAGAAGGTAACTGTTAAAAGCCCAACTAAAAATGCCACTTTAAGTTAGAACTAAACCAAATCACAATTTTTAATTTTCACATCAACTAGGACTCGATTTATTTCGACTAAAAATATTTTATTATGTGTTTGGTTGTGATTTTGAAAATGATAGTAATAATAGAAGTGGTAGTATTAGAATTTGTTGTAATTGCAACGACAGTGGCAATGATCGTCGGACCCATGAACCAGGGGACCTCGAACCCCAAACCTTCGGGAGCTTAGACCCCTAGAACTCTAGGGACCCCGGGACTCGGGACTCCAATTTAGAACCAAACCAAACTGAACTATTTGAAATATGTTATATAAAAATTATTTTAAATTTATAAATATATATAATTACTTATTCAAATGAATAAAAATAAAAAATATTAAAGGAAATCATTGTACTTAATTCGTCGAGATAAGTCAAAAAAAAAATTGATCAAAATTTTTCTTACACAATATATACACATAGATACAATATTGACACATATTAAGAGGCATTTAATAATGAAATGATTGGTTTGGATAATTTCTTTTTTAGTTATTTTTAGTGATTGTTTTAGTATTAGATGGTCATGGAATTTATTGTATTATTACATTGTTGATTAGAATATTTATATTGCTATTTTTAGTATTTTGGAATGAAGAACTTTAGGTCCAACAGTTCGGATCGATTTCAAAATTTATTAAACCGATAATCACGATTCGATTGTCAGATTTGTTAAGAACGGACTTCCTCAATCTTAGGTGCAAAATTTGTTAAAGTGTTATTATAATAAGAACATACATTAAAAACTAGTCAAAATATGTGTAATTTAGTTTCAATACTTCCATGTGTGTGTATGTGTATACATACATACGTTGTTTGAAAAATGATTAAAAAACAATCTGTTGTGTACTAAAACAGATTGCAGAATACAAAAACTGCAGAAGCTTAAAGCCGAAAAATAGAAATGCATAAAAATGTAAACCTAGAAATACCGAAATTAAATGAAACTGTTATAATGGGGAAAGATAGAGGCTCGTGTTTGACATGATATTCTTAAGACAAAATGCTCTCGCTCCAATGCTTCGAGTTTTGTAGCATATGCCTTCCAAGATTCAATGATCATTAAGAACCAAAAGTAGCACAATAATCTGATTCTTTGACGAACCGAACTTGTGCTTAAACTCTCTCACGAAAATGTACCAGTATGGAAGAAATTGCAAACAAAGCAGAAACAGAGAAGGAGGGGAAGAGATTTCGAAAAATTGAATACTTTAAAATGGCAGAGGCGCAGCCTTTAAAAATATTGCTTCCCAGATGACTGTTCGGATTGTGTAACGCTTCAAATTTTGAGAACGTTAAGACATATATATAATAATAGAAATTATGCTAACGAGTCATTTTGATATTTAAATCGTAACTAATACATACATAAGTATTGGGCTTTTTCTCAATAAATACCACAAAAGTAATAATTATAATATTCCGACAAGATTTCTAGTTCAATAGGAACGAACATAACCAGTACAGCTAGAATGCAAAAGCAGAAGGGTACAAAAGAAATTTGAATTTCTTCACACGACTCCACGACTCCAAAATGTTGTTCCTCTGGGATTTTCCTGTCTCATCAAAAGCTTCATCTACCTATGGCATCAATGCTATGAGCCAAAACCCAGAAAAAAAAACTCTAGGAAACCTAAGCAGTACAATTCAAATACAATCCAACTCTGCGAAACATCATTTAGCATGTATCACGTAACATATAATAGTGAGGGATGATAACCATGAAGTCAATAAGTGTAATAATGTTGATGATACTTTTCAATTAATTACTAGAGGTTATTTAAAACCCTAAGTCCTTCTAGGTTAACCCAAATTAGGAAAACCATCCTAAACCTAATCCAATCATCATAGGCCAAGTCTACCGACCTGTATTAAGCATTCCATCAGCCGTAAGATGACTACGTAACCGAACTAAATTTTCAACAGGGTCATCATTAACGGCAAAGTGTGGAAAATCATTACGGTCGGACCCTTGAATCTCAAGTCAAGGTCTCGTACAAGATCAACGTATATACTAACACTGATTATTTCGCCACCCTAACCACCTTCACATGGATGACGTAGTCGTGTACTTGTTGACATTTTGTACATAGCTATGTGCGTACAAATATTTTGATAGTCGTGTTGTGTGCCCTTTTAATGATTCAATAGATGTACTGTAACAACGTATGTAATTGGGGCAAATATTAGTCTTGCGATAAAAGATCGTAAAGAATTGCATATTGGGGCGGATATTGGTCCTGCAGTGAAAGACCGTAAAAAATTCAATGATTGGATTAGTACTTGTCCTGCAGTAAAAGACTGCAAAAGAGTACAAGGTACATAGGAATCATTGTCGGTTGTGAAACCTAGTTGAAAAATAATGTGTTATTTATGTTTATTAAACTGTTGGACATTATTGGATTATATGAAAACCTGTAGTTTTAAGGATGAAAAACCATTTTGAGACTTGTGTAGTCGAGTTGTTTGAATAATCCGTGATTGCATGTTATACTTTTAATTCTTGCTAGTCTGTTTTGGCTCACATTGTGGGATTTAAAACATTTCAAGTGTATTTGATCACATAGCTTGATTTAGAAGAGCCTCGAAGGTGGCGGAAGACAAAACTCTTAGTTTTTTTGTTATTCGATAGTTTACATCAGTTCGATTAATGGATCATGTAATTGTGTTATATGTTTTGGATTTGAAAACATATGTTGTGTAAGCCTTAAGGCCATGATATCAATGCATGTATGCTTGTATGATGATGAGAGAAACCATGGGTCCGTTGTTAAAATTTCGTAGTTATATGAAATGTTTATCGGTTTGGTTGGTTTCAACGTTATCATAAATGATTTTCGGTTGGTTTTATGTTTAATGTCTACTCTTGTGCCTCAAGGATGGTTTTGAACTTTGTTTTAGCATGTCTTACATTGCTTAGTTATGCCTTGAGAATTTTCAAAAAGGTTGAAAATGGGTTAAGTATTGGTTTTCAAAGAAGTGTTTTGAAAAGTGGTCCAGAGCCAAAAAGCTCGATGGGCCGGTCGAGCGGTCGAGGTGAGCACGCTGGTTTGTTTCTGGCGTGGGAGGACAGTGTGTATGGAAGGACCGCTCGAGCATTCTTTCGACCAATCGAGCGGTTTGGACAGATTTTGAAAACTTTGGTTGTTTGTTTTAAAACTCGGCTCTTGAAGATCGTGACCTTATTCTTTTAGGGTTATTCTTTTACATAAAATAAACTCTCAAAATTACATTTTTCAAATATTTTTTTAAGCTCTCTTTCGTTTATGTTGCTTGAACCATTCTGGTTTAGGCGGTTTGGGAGGATCTTGATATCTAAAAATGGTTATTTTGGGGTGGTTCACGTTACCCAGGTTTTGGGGCGTGACATAATAAATTTTGATATCATCTAAAAATGTGATGAAGAATGCTTAGCCCACTTCTTTAGAAATATTTTGCATTTTGGGCCTCTCAAGAAATGGTGTCAAAATAGAGAGTTAGCCTCAAGTTCTATTTTAAAAATAGAGGGCATAAAATGCATTTAGGGGTCCAAATCAACTCTTTTTAAAAATATTTTTAAACAATAGCTAACTTTTGATGTCTACAATATTTCATCTGAAGAACACTTTTTCATTTGGGTTACAAAAATAAGAATTTTATTTTATACAAAAATGTTGGACAAATTTAAACCTGAAGCACTGATCAGGATCAACAACATGCAGAGGGCTTTTAGCCCATCAAAACTTAAAGAAAATGGCTCATTTTGGTAGGTAGATAGATACAAATGTTATTATAACTTTTATGAAGAAATCATTTGGATTTGAGGACTTAAAATAGGGTTTTTGCGTTTGTAAAGGGTGCTAGTCTAAATTTGGTATGCTTTGGTAAAAATTCATAACTCGAGTTTAGTGGATACAAATGAGTTGAAACTGATTTTGTATGACAAAAAACTCAAATATCTATCATTTGACTCAAAATTTAGTTTTAGGAGATTTTTCTAAAAAAAGGGTTATGATTTTTCAAAATAGAGTCCAACTAGCATAAAAATAAAGAACCAATTCTAAGCACCCTTAACTTGTTCTATCTTTATGCATGGCCTAGATCATTTATTTTTTTTACATGGGTCATTTCTATTTTCAAATATGTAAATTCTAGATTATTAAAATTATCAAGAGTGCAAGATTTAAAAGAAACTACATGCATACAAAGCCTCAACATTAAAAACAACTCAAACATCAATCCTAACTTCTAACTTATTTAACTTCTTTTTTTTCTTTGATTTTTGATCTTCAAGAAAGGAGGGAGGGAGACGAAATTTGAGTTTTAAATGAGACGCTTAGAAGATTTTTTCTTACTCTTGAGTTTGATTATTTGTTAGAGGTTTGAAAGACTTAGCTTTGGTGCACAATGTCCTTTTCTTCTATTTTTCTTCCTTCATTCTTTAGTTCTCACACTCAACACTTTGCAAAAAGAAGAAAAAAAAAGAATTTGGGAACAAGGGAGGGGGATGGCTCGGCCAAGAGGGCTTGGGGTGTCTTTTGTAGCAAAATTTGTTTTGGTAGTGGAAGGAATGATGAGAGGCTCGTGGTGCAAGACATGCAACGATGGATGGTGCATGCATTTGGCCTTGACTTAACAACACAAAGACTTGCATTTGAGGGCTTGGGAAGAGGGGTGGCCAGCCATGGGTATAAAAACATGGGCTTGGTGGTTTTTTCATTTTTTATGTATTTTAATGGGTCCATGTGTTGGAGGCAAGAATGCCAAAATCATTGTTTTTACAAACGATTATCTGAAAAATTAACTGAACGGAGCAAACGTCAAAATGGGCTCCAGATAAAACTTTTGATAATGAACGATAAAAAAAAATCCGTGCATCCGAAGTTAATTTAGAAAAATACATTTTTACCAGTCGAATCTTCAACTACGATTTGAATCCAAATTGAAGCTCCTGTTACATCTTTTACTGTATTCCCTTATACGATTTTTGAATGTACGGTAGGTTACAATCTATCAAGAATGTGTACCAGTAGAACCTGGACAACTTTAGCCTTAGAAAACAAGTTATGAAACTGATTCAGTATACTCGCATATTTATAGAGCTACAGTAGGGACCTGGAGAGTAATTATAAGTAAGAATTTCAGTGGAACACAGACACATATTAGTCGTTTTCGCAATTAAGCAAACCTCATAGCGGTATCTGCAATTATAGAATACTAGTAGCAGTTTCTGCAATTTCCATAAAACACTGAATTACAGTTCACACCACTAAAGAACAATAATTGCACTTTGACCCATAATCTCAAAACCATCTTGTATTGAGCTCATGTTATTAAATGTTTACCATTTCTCCCCACATTAAGATTCCTGATACCCGCCAATTAAATTTAATTACTGATAATTTAATTTAATCGGGATCTTGATAGTCCTTAAGCCCTTTTGCTTAACTTATTTGACTGTCGAATAATCAAATCCACCTGCAGGGTTTGGTCCGGTCAAAACTTATTAATTTCTTTAAGGAGGTATCGTCAATCCCGATCTTTCGGGGCGTAGATTCCGTCAATAATTAATATTTACCATATAAATAATTTCGCCATCCAACTCACCGACAATATAAACCCATATAAGATCGCACCCTCTAATGAATCAAAATAACGAATATTAAATATATGCAAATCAATAATTATTTTAAGATTAAGACGATAAACACTAATCATAAGAGAATAAATACTATCCATAATCTTAGAGTGTGAATTAATTTATATAATCAGTATAAAATTAATTACTCTAAATTTTTCGTTCAATACACGCAATGTGTATTGGCATAAAGAGTCAAAACAATAGACGACGCTATTATCTGTTCCTCATAACCAAGACAGGCCTACCAAAACTCTGTGCTACACTCGTACCGATGGTATGTCCATTTTTATCTAAACTGTGAACATAAAACTTATATTCTGTAAGAACCTAAAATCTAATCTTCTGTGTGCAAGCCGTACTCTACACACCAAATTAAATACTATACAGAATATCGAACATCCATGCATAACATTAAAGAAATAATACACAGACATTACTCATAAAGATTATCATAAAATAAAAAATTAATTTTATTAAAATAAAATTAAATATTAAAAATAGGATTTTCTGTATACCAATCCTAATAATCTCCCACTTATACTCAAAATGATACTACCATACATCAGACTTTCATGCCCTCTACATGACTATTAAAAGTCTTAACCGGTAAACTCTTTGTAAAGGATCTGCAAGATTGTCTCGTGATGTAATCTTGGTCACAGCAATATCACCTCTCTGTACAATTTCTTGTATCAGGTGATACTTACACTCAATGTATTTTTTTTATGGATCCTTAGCTCCTTCGAGTATGCAACCGCTCAGCTATTGTCACAATAAAGTGTAATAGCCAATTGAACTGAAGAGACCACGTCTAGATCTAATTGGAAGTTCCTGAATCAAATGGCCTCCTTGGCTGATTTAGGAGCTGCCAAGTACTCGGCCTTCATGGTGGAATCAGCAATACAGGATTGCTTGATACTTCTCCAACTTATGGCTCCACCTCCTTAGGTAAACACATATCCTGAGATAGACTTACGAGAATCTTTATCAGACTGAAAATCTGAGTCTATGTACCCCAATGAAACTAGACTGTCTTTCTGGTAAACCAACATATAATTTTTAGTCATTTTCAAGTACTTGATTATATTTTTTATCGCAATCCAATGTTCCTGCCCTGGGTTAGACTGATATTTGTTAACCATGCCAACGACAAAGCAGATGTCGGGTCTAGTACAAAGCATAGCATACATGAGGCTTCCTACTGTCGAGGCATAAGAAATTGCCTTTATCTTCTCTATCTCATCAGGTGCTTTAAGATACTAATCCTTGGATAGAGTGATTCTATGCCTGAAAGGAAGAAACCCTTTTTTAGAATCCTGCATGCTAAAATGACCAAAGATATCATCGATATACGTTACTTGTGATAAGCCCAACATCTTTTGTTTTCGATCTTACACGATCTTGATCCCAAGGATGTGATTGGCTTCTCACAAGTCCTTCATATCGAACTGCCCAGATAACCATACTTTAATTATAGATAATGCCCCACAACATTTTTTATGAGTAAGATATCGTTTACATAAAGTACTAGAAAGATCACCACGCTTTCGTCATGCTTCTTGTGCACACAAGACTCATTCAGAATTTAATCAAAATCATAAGACTTAATGGCTTGATCAAACCGAGTGTTTCAAGACCTCGATGCCTGCTTAAGTCCATAAATAGATCTCTTAAACTTGCATAACATGTGCTTCTGGCTCTTTGCAATGAATCTATCTGGTTGTATCATATATATACACTCGTCAAGACTTTCGTTAAGGAAAGCTGTCTTGACGTCTATTTGTCAGATTTCGTAATTGAAATGAGCGACAATGGATAAGAGAATTCGGATAGACTTAAACATGGCTACTGGCGAAAAAGTTTTCTCATAATCAATCCCTTCTTTCTGAGTAAACTCTTTTGTAACAAGCCTAACTTTGAAGGTTTCAACCTTTCCGTCTGCTTCTCTCTTCCTCTTGTAAATCCACTTGCATCCAATGGATTTTATCCATTCGGGTGGTTCTACAAGTTTCTAGACCTGATTAGAATACGTAGATTTTATCTCTGAATTCATAGCCCTTTACTAAAGATTTATATCTTTGTCTTAAAGTGTTTCACTGTAGTTACAGGGTACGGTATCCAGTTTTGTCGGGATCCTGTCAAAAGACTCTCCCAATAACATATACCGATTAGGTTGATGAACAACTCTCACACTACGATGAGGTACTACCTGTGTCTGTGTACTAGTAGTAATACTCTGTGCAGAATCTAAACCCTATACATCAGCACACTATTCTTGATTTTCACATATCCCAATAATTCTCCCACTACGATGAGGTAGTGGGATATCAATGACTTGTTCTTCCGTTTTACTGGTATTTTCTCTTAGTTTTTCTAGAACAATTTTTCTATTGGGCCTATGATCCATAATATAATCCTCTTCCAAGAATCGGGCATTGTGCTAACAATCACTTTTTGATTCTAAAGATTATAAAATAGACCACCCATCAATCCCTTGGGATACCCCACAAAGAAACAGACTTCTGTTCTCAGTTCTAACTTACCCGCGTTCCCTTTCAGCACATGTGCTGGACACCCTCAAATTCGAATGTGTTTCAGACTAGGCTTACGCCCGATCCATAATTCTATGGGAGTAGTAAGTACTGACTTTAGAAGGTACCAAGTTTAGAATGTAAGCTGCTGTCTTTAAAGCGAGTCCTCAAAACGAATTGGGTAAACCTAAATAACTCATCGTGGACTTTATCATCTCCATAAGAGTCCTATTCTTTCTTTCTGCTACACCATTCTTCTGCAGAGTGCCAGGTACAGTCAACTAGGATGTAATCTCCTTTGATGACAAGTAGTCCTTAAACTTTTCAAAGAGGTATTTCCCACCATGGTAGAATCGTAGTGATTTGATACTTTTACCTAGACGCTTCTCTGTCTTTGCCTTAAATTCTTTAAATTTCTTAAAGCAATCAGACTTACGGTGCATTAGGTAAATGTATCCATACCTTGAGTAGTCTTCAATGAAACTGACGAATTACTCAAAGTCACCTCCATCCTGGATTGTCATAGGACAACACACATCAGAATGAACTAACTCCAACGGTTCTTTAGCTCTATAGCCTTTGGCTGAAAAAGGCCTTTGCCTTTGGCTGAAAAGGGCCTTTTTGTCATTTTACCCTCTAAGAAAGATTCACTGACTAGAAGTGCCTCCACTTTCAATGAACTCAAAGGTCCATCTGCTACCAGTCTGTTTATCTGTTTTAGATTAATATGACCCAAGTGTAAGTGCCAAATAAATGTTTGGTTCATTAAAGAAGGAAACTTTCTCTTATATGATAAATTGGATGTGTCATCCATTTTAGTTAGTTACAATGTAAGAGAGATCAGAGTAATAACATAAAGATCATTCACTAATGTACCAGAACAGATAACCCATTTTTATTCTTAATAACCACAGATTTATAAAAAAAACTAAATATCTGTCTTTAACCAATCTAGAAATGAAAACTAAGTTCCTTCTAATAGAAGATATATAAAGATAATCTCTCAATATTAAAATTCGACCTCTACCAAAATTGAGAGTGACATCTCCCACTGCAATTGCTGTTACCTTTGCATTATTGCCGATATGCAGGTATATTTTCCCATCACTGAGTTGTTGGGTTTTCTAAAATACCTGCAATGAATTACAGATATGATTTGTGGTTCCCGTATCTACACACCAAGACCGGTAGATAACACCGTTAAACATATTTTCACAACTAGTGAACAAAAATTACCCTGTTTGTTCTGCTTTCTGAGAAATATGGACATAGCTTTTTTCAGTGCTGTCTAGTTACAGTGAAAATATCTGCCTTTCAGCTTTTTCACACCAGTCTGTGGCCTACTAACTACTTTGAAAATCGTGTATCCCTATTTCTGAACCTTTTTCTTCTTCATACATTTCGACCCCAAGGAAGAACCTTTTTAAAAAATAAACACATTTTCTGGTATTAAAGGAATACCATTGGTAGTTAAAGTTATATACAAGTTACATTTTTAGTCAACAAAATTCGGTCATATTAGTTTTATTTCTTTGAGTATTGAAGCGACTAGGTTAAAAGCCATTTTAATCCTAAGAATCACATAATTAAAAAATACCGTTAATTATAATGAGCATTTGTTTTAATTTGGCTCCCTCTACCATTTTAAAATTTATTTGCCAACAGTCTGATAACCTGAGAATAGCATGCCTCGTTAGGAGTATGTTTACTATCTTTTATAAGACCAGACAGACCAATTCCTTTTAACTTTACTATCTAAACAACTGACTCTACCAAGTAAAATTAATAGCTGACATAGTTTTTGTCCAATATATTATAGCAGTGACTAAATTAGAAAAAGATACTATTATATACAATTAAGTGTTAAAAATTACCTAATCCCAAATCAATCACTTCGCAATGAATCCTTCAGTTGGAGAAGTGATCCACACTAACAATTATCTAGAATTATCTTTAAAAGAGATTTGTACTAGCGATACCGCAATTAATCTGTTCGTTGGAGAGAAGACTTTACAGCCGACACGCAGGGTTTAATTGCATCACCTACAAACTGGTGATGGAGACGGAAGGATTTATTTGTGAATAAATTTTCTCTCCTACTTAGATTTTTAAAATATTTTTGAGAGTTATAAAAATTTATTTAATTAAAATAAATTTATTAATTTTGAAAAACCGCACGATCTAAAAGAATCAAACATATTTTCGTGTACATAATTCCAAATGTGAGACCCTGACCTGTTTTTTTTTTGACGTTTTTCGACGCGCGTTTCGTGTTTTTGTTGTAGCATGTTTTTATGCTTTTGATGCAAGATCGGGGTTAGATATGCATGCGGAGCAGGTTCTCGGAGCCGTGAGACGTTGTGGTGCGAATTTTAAAAAATTTCAAAAAAAATATATTTTGGAGGCTTATAAATATCTGGGGTTAGATATTTTCAAAAGATATTTTCAAAACTTCTCCACTAAGTTTCTTCCATTTTCACTCTACTTTCTCCCTAACTTCTCAAGGGCATGAGGCTCGATTTTCAATGATCCAACAATGGATCCTTGCTATTGGCGTCGTGGTTTACGCATTCATCTGGATAGAATTCAATTCTGGAAAAGCTCGATTTTGCACGTGATTTGAGGCGTCGAGTTTTTAACTCATGGAGATAGGATCCTAGACTCTCATGTCTTATAAGGGTGCTACGCGTAATCGTGTGTGTGTTTTTAACGGTTAGATTGCTGTAGATCTGATTTTATGTTCAAGTTGGGTTTTTGGGTTAAAAATTATTTTTTGACGATTTTGGTGGATAAAATCGGGTGTCGGGTGTTTCTTTCGTGGTTTTGAGGTTAGGCTTGGGTGTGTGTATGTTTGAGGGTGCTTGGAGGCATTGATTTGAGGTTTGGAGAGCCAAACCCGTAGCTCAAAAATCGTTTATACCTCAGCCCAGGCGACTGGACTGTGGGGTTAGTCGACTGGATCATGGTTCTGTGGGTTCAGTCGACTGGACCGTGAGGGTCAGTCGACTGGACAGTGTTCCTGGGCATTGTTGGGCTTTTCCAGTGTGTTTTCAGTCTATTGGGGGTTGGGGTCTAGTTGTCGGAGGTGCTGGGTGGTGTGTTTGTGGTTCTGTGGTTGGGTTTTAGGGTTCGGTTGATCGTGTTGTGGTTTTGGGGATCGTGTAGTGGTCTCGGTGTTTATTTAAGTGCCATTCTCTGGTAACGTGCATGGTTAGACGTGGGTGTTGGTGCACGGTTAGGTGCATGGTGTTTATTCACCGTCGGGTTTGTGTTGGGCGGGTATGGTCGTCGTGGGTTTGCGATGGTCGTGTTGGGCGTGTTTGGGGCCCGTGGGTCTTTTGGGAAAAAGATGTTGGTTTGTGAAAATTAGGGCTTTATGGTTTTGGTGTTAGCCTTCGGACTAGGCTTAGTTTTGTAGTTGGTTGTCCCGGTGTGTGGACGGGTCATTCGGGTAAACGGATGACGGGTGCATGGCATGTGATATCGTGTCGGGTAATATGGCGGGTGGCATCATGATGTGAAGTTATATATGGCTATGCTGTTTATAACTTTAGTTTATTCATGTATGGATTACGTAAGGAAATTACGTGGTTTATGCTTTAAAACTCATTGTTTTATAGGCATGTATATGTGGGCTCTGAGAAGCGAATGCATGTGGTGCATGTTGCACGGGTTGCGTGCATGGTGTGTGTTGCACTAGTTACATGCGTTGTGTGTGTTGCATGGGGTGCATGCACGGGTTACATGTGTTGAGTTGCATGGGTGGCATGCGTTAGATGGAACTGTGGTTCTTCGGTGAAAGCCTGAGAATGTTAGTTGGGGCCGTGGTTCTTCGAGCTTTTCACCGAGAAATGTTAGTTGGGGCAGTGGTCCTTCGATGAAAGGCCGAGAAATGTTAGATGGGGTAGTGGTCCTTTGGTGAAAGCCCGAGAAGATACTTGTGTTGTGTGTGCATGTGGGTATCTGAAGGACGGGAACGTGATCCTGACGATGTAGGTTGGTGGGTGCTTAGTGTCCTCGGGTTGTGAACCCGTAAATTAAGTGGTTGGTGGGTACTTAGGGCCATCGGGTTGTGAACCCGTAAACTAAGTCTGTTGTCTCCGTGAATGGCGTTGTTTACGTTATCGTAACTTCGTATAGAACTTGTCATTACCGAGCAGGCCTTAAGTGGTGACTAGGGTTATGGGCAGGAGTCTATAGTTGTTACCTTTGTCTGTATTTTTATTGCTTTCTCTTAACTGTGGCATGATAACTGTTGGGATATGTGTTTGGTGTGTTACTCATAGTGTGTTGGGCGTAGTGCATGGGTTGCATGAGTTAGTTTGTCGGGGCTTGTGAAAGTCAGCTTAGATATATGTTCATGTGTTGTATATATATATATATATATATATATATATATATATATGTTATCTTTGGGGCTCGAGAGAGCCGTGTTTTCAAAATATTTTAAGGCTTGAAAGAGAGTCTAAGACTGCACCTCGTTTTCTTAGTATGTTTAGCTTATATTGCATGTGTTGTCTAGTTTCTGCTGAGCTTTGGCTCATGGTGTGGGATTTAAAATATTTTTTAGGTACCGGTCACGCAGGTTGATCCGGGGTTGCTGGACGGGTGAAAGAGATGTAGTCTTCCTTTTTGCTAGTTTTGAACATGTATGCTGTAACTTATTTTTTGGAGTTGGCGCCGTGTAATGTAAGCCGTTTGGCGATTATATAAAATGCATGTATATTTTATATTGAGAGTATATTCTCGGGTTGGGTGCTATCTTGGTTTTTTATGGGTGTTTCACGTGACCCGGAGTTTGGGGCATGACAACTTGGTATCAGAGCTCTGAGTTTGAATACCTAAGAGCCGTGGGAAGATGGTGTATCCCATGTGAGGTTGATTACGTGTGCTTGACTGCATGTATTTAGACGTTTTGATAACATGAACGTGATAGCATGCGGGTTATTCGTGAATGATGTGTTAATGTGAGCATGAGGATTGAACTGTGAGATTGATTAGTCCTGCCTTTGGACATTTGAATTAACAAACTTGGGAGCCAAGTTAGAGACGCGTTTTGTTGACGTGATTTCTAGCGAAAAATCTGAGTAGGTTATCCTGATTGACGCGTCATTCTTGTCGGTTCTCCTCGTTATGTGGGGTTTCGTTTAGCATGAACCTAAGTGGCTATGTGTTAGCATGCTTATGTGGTTAGCATTTATGTTCTTGCTATGTGATGCATCTTATGTTCTATCTGTTTCCTATAGACGTGATGTCCATGCGGGGAGGACGAAACCGTGGTCAAAGCCGTGGCCATGGTTTTGGCCAAAAGGACGTTCTATTCCCAGATATTGGGGATGCTAATGCACCCCAAGGACCTGCTGACGGAGATCTGTTGCGTGAGATGGTCGGCTCTATCCAGTAACTAGCTGAGGCCTCTATGGGGAGAGAGAGTGTACCTGAACTGAGGGCGATGGTCGCAATGCGCGAGTTCTGATGTTTGGACCCTCCTACCTTTTCTAGGGATCCCAACCCCATGGTAGCCACGGAATGGATGGAGCTGGTCACTAGGATCTTGGACACGCTTCGGATAGAGGAATATGATCTGAGAGTTACTTTTGCTACCTTCCAGCTGAGGGGGAGTGCTCACATGTGGTGGAGGTTTGCCAGGACTATAGTCGGAGGCACTTGAGAGGCATTCACGAAGGAATTTCTGGAGAAATACTTTCTTGCGACTTTGAGGGATCGATACAGAGAGGACTTCCTTTTCCTGACTTAGGGGACAATGACAGTAGTCAAGTATGAGGCTGAGTTTACTAGCTTAACCCAATTTGCACAGGAGATTGTGCCCACTGATGAGTTCCGTACAAAGAGGTTCGAGAGGGGTTTGAGGCCCGCTATCAGAGATCGAGTGGCAGCATTCATGATGCATGTTTTTACAGAATTGGTGAAGACCACCATGAAAGTGGAAGACACTTTAAACGAGACGCGCAGAGACAGAGACAGAGATAGTAGGAGTCAGTAGAATGGGGGAAGTGCACAGTCCCGACAATGCAATGATAAGCATCAACGAACGTCTGGTTCGAGTTCGTATCCAGTGTGGTTGTATCAGCCACAGTCTTCTGCATCCTCACCTCCCGTAGTCTCAAAGGGAAGGCTAGAGTATTATGAGTTCTGTTGCTTCTGATGCAGGCAGCCCGGACATCGTGTAGTGGATTGCCCTCAGCGGAAGCAGTCCTAGGGTTCGGTATCGGTTCAGTCACAGGGGAGGGAGTCACAGATTTGTTATGGATGTGGCCAGCCGGGACATATTCATAGGGATTGTCCCCAGAGATAGAGTACGCCGAGTATAGTGGGCTCAGCAGAGGATTCATTTGTGCAGGATCGACAGCAGCATCTTGAAGGTCAGACTTCCCGAAGGATAGATAGGGGAACTTCAGTTCAGTCGGTATGGTAGCCAGCAGCGCCAGGCTATGACGGACAGTGTACAGCGACACTGCCACGAGCGTATGCCCTTGTAGCTCCCAGTTCTTCTAGGGCGCCAGTTGTGCCAGATGATGCAGATATCCCTTCAGCGAGCAGAGGTACTTTCTAAGTATGCAGGCTTTGGGCCAGTTCTTCATTGTATCTGTTTGGGAGTTGGTGATG
>JAUMHN010147715.1:7005-22935 GCA_032360265.1 Heliamphora ciliata
TGTGTGTGTGTGTGTGTGTGTGTGTGTGTGCTTGTTAAGTCACTTGAACACTTTAAATTGATACACAAGTTTTAATAAATTCATAATGCTTCTGAATTAAATTTGTAAATTCTCTTGCACAGGTGTTTTACACTGTTGTTAAATACTTTATTGTTGTAAATACATAATTTGTTTAAGGTATAGAGATAAGGGGAGAACTCTTGTCTAAATTTTTTTTAAATATTTTCTAAAAAATATTGAAATCATCAAAAAATGAGAGATTGTTAGCCAAAGGACTTTTTAATTAAATTTTGATAATTTTAATAATTTATTTTTTAATTAAATTGATTTAAAAAGATTATATTTTAATATTTTTAAAAATGTAAGTGTTGACATTACATGACTAATGAGTGGACACCATAAGCCATTTATGTGACGCCCCGAAACTCGGGGACATTTAGAGAGCAACAAATAACTAATAATGGCGAGGAAAAGTAATAAGCGATTAATACCCATCAAGTATAAAAGTATGAATATCAGAAAATTAAGGTTACAAACCCAAAAGTAAAGTGAATATATTAGAAAATATTAAAGAAAGCAACACTAAGAACAATAAGCTAAAAAAGAAATCAGATGCAGCAGACTGGTACAGTTCCAGCTCATGAAAGCCACGGTTCCACCTCCTCTGACACAGGGTAGTTGGCGAGAACTTTCGCGTCCTCAAAACTTGGCATAGAATGCTGTGAGGGAAAGCCTAAAAGGAACAACATAATTATATAAAAATTTCTCCAAGTATAGGTCAACACATAACAGATAAAATGACAGAATAAATATGACAGCGAGCAATGAAGAGAATGATGCAACCAATTTAAATTTTTTAATCTAATTTAAACTTAAGTTATTCTAGGTTCTCTCCGCCCGGGAAAAACCATCCTAAACCCCATGATCCCTATCACACTGACCAAGTCTACCAACTGACAAAGAGTGTTCCTTAAACCATAGGATGACTACGTAGAGGACTAAGTGTCTAGCCGGGTCATCACTGATGGCAAAGGCATGCACAAGTCAACACTTCAAGCCCTCGACTCTTAAGTCAAGGTCAAACGCAGGATCTCGAAATCTAACTCATATTATTACGCCATTCGAACCGCCTTCACCAATAATACAATTTATAACAACGCGCATTTAGCATTTAGGGCAAAAACCATCCACAGATAACCAAGGCATAAAGCCAAAATTTTATAAGTGTCACTATACCACCCTAAAGTTCAATTTCATCTCTTCCGTAAAACCTTCAAGTGAACCTCATAAAATCTATCCCAATAATGATGTAACAAAATACAATATGCTAAAGTTATGATTTTTCAACTTACATGGGAATTCATGCATGGATAAGATTATTTAGCATGTACGGCAAAGTATGCACCAATTAATCTAAAATCATCTCAAAATACTTTGGCTAAACTACAATGTGCATGGATCAACGATTTAACTAAATTTGCATATAATTAACCAAATATATCAATATAATATTATGCATTCTAATTATTTGACCATACATAACACAACATAGAAAATCCAAAACAATAGCATTAACACAAAATCACACTCAATCACAGTCAGGATTTTCAGGTTTTAGCTACTGGTTTTAGGATTTTTAAAATACTTAGACTCCGAATTAAAATCTGAAATATGGTAGACACCCTATTTGGGATGTTCTGAACACTTTTTATGCTTTACACCTTTTCATATTTTTCCTCTAAGGCCTCGGTTTTGACAAAACCAATTTCTGTGACAGTGTAGAGAAAAATTCCAGAACAGCGGCACGAAAACACAGTGTTTTCAAAAATAGAAAGGAGGACTTAGATTCAAAAATTCATTTTTAAAATTTTTACAGTGGTAGACCTATAAGTTTAGAAGCTCTGGAACTTGACCTTGTATTTGTTTCATTTTTCTTGAATTTATTATGAATATTCTGCCAAACAGTGTCCAGATTCGACACACCTTGAAAGAATCATTTCCATTTTTCCTATACACATGCAAACGGGTTGAGGCCAGTGGAGTTAGAAAGATAAGACGTTTATCTATCCAATCACATAAAAATCATACCGAGGGCTTACTTTTACAGGAAATGGCATGAATTCAAAATGGTCTGTCCAAACAGCCATTTTAACCCGATTTACTTCTCTATTTTTAGAAGAATAAGGAAAATATTTGGACCTCAAGAAAATTGTTGTAAGTAAATAATATACATATGAAACTATAGTAAAAAGGTCAAAATTTTTTGATGAGTCTACATAACTAAAAAAAATGACAAAAATTGGATTTTTGACAAAAACCCTTTCTAGACAGATTTGAGTATGAAGAGAATGTGTGTTTTCTGGGCTCCTAGTCCCATGACCCTTGTATGCATGGCTATATCTCTCTTATATATGGCCTATATATGAGATATATACCATTTGCGTGGATCAAAAGTAAGAGAAGATGGTGGATGGTTAAGGAGAAAGAATAAAAGTAAGAAATAGATTCAAAATCACATCTCATAGGTTTGAGCATGGTTCTTGAATCTAGAGGTGTTTAAGAGTTATGAAAACCTTAATATATAAAAAAATAAGTGTATAAGAATATTGTTCCTACCTTGGTTTTGGTTAAAGGATGATGAATGATGGAGGTGAAGGATGAACACCAACAAGAAGCTTCAAAAAGGCATAAAACACCAAGAACTCTTTCCACACTCTTTCTCTCTCTAGACCTCACAAAACAAACACTCAGCTAAAAAATTTGAAATCCAAATCTGGTTTTGGAACCTCAAGTGCCGAAATGGGGGGTGCTTGGTGGTCTTTTTAAGTTAAAAATTAATTGAAGACCTCATGATGATTATGTGTAAGAGTGCACCACTTAAAACACATGCAATATGACACCATAATAAAATAATAGAGTTTGAGTGTTCTAGTCAACAAAATGGCAAACCATGGTGGGGATTGTGGCTCTAATTTTTGAATTTTGTAGTATAGCACTACTTTCTTATATATTTAATGATATATATGTACTACATTGTTCACGAATTGTATTCAAAAATTAACTTAATATATATTTTTAACTATGAATATTAAAGATTTGAATTAATATAATAATTTTAGGTGTTGTACTTAATTTTTTACATCTTAGTTTAATTATAGTATTATTTAGTTGTGGCGGTTGAGCTAAATTTTGATTTTTGTACAATTTCGTAACTTGATGTATATTTTTTATTTCTGTTATATTAGTTTTAATTTAATTTGTTGATTTTAAATTTTAAAACTCAATTTCATGATTTAATATTATTTTATTATTATTTAATTATTTATATGTTGTATTAAGTCTATTTATATTAATATACAAGTTGGCTTAAAGTTATATTATTATATTAGATTGTTACTTTTTGATTATAATAGTAGGTTACTTATAAACATTTATACATACCTATATACATATATATAATAAACTATTTTTTTGTTTATTTAGTTCTTTTATGCACTAAAGTCATTTTTTTTATTATTATTATATACTAAAGTAACTTTTTCTTTTTGTTTCTTGAGTATTTTATTAAGTTGTAGAGAAGAGTATATATATATATATATATATAAATACATTTATAATATTACTTTTGGTTATTTTAATGGAGATTGTGTATTGTAGAGAATTAAGATTTATTAATTATTTTATTGTATTTCTTGTAGGGATTCTCTTAAGTATGTATATATATTTGTGTATATAAAACTTGTGTTGGAGTTTATGTAATTTGTGTTGTAGTCACATAATTAATTATTATTTTTTTTTAAATTATTTTTTTTATTTTTTTGTTAAGTGATCGTGACGATATGGGCGACTACACTATAGCTATATTACCGTTGATATTGTCATATCTAAAAAGTGGGTCCTTACAATCTACCCCCCTTAAAATAAATTTCGTCCCAAATTTTTTGTGTTGTACCTTCGTTCGTAAATAACTGTGGGTAGTTGACTCGCATAGCGTCCTCGCATTCTCAAGTTGATTCTTTGATTCCTCGATATCTCCATAACACGCATACGAGCAGAATAGTCTTTTCTCTATGAACTTTGTCGTGGCGGTCAAGGATCTTTATTGGTTTTTCTTCGAAAGTTGCATCTTTGTCGATTTGGAGCTCTTCCCAGTTGAGGGTGTGGGTTGGATCAGGTTCGTATTTCCGCAGCATCAAGACGTGAAATACGTTGTAAACGTCTGCAAGCTGAGGTGGCAAGGCTAAGTGGTAGGCGAGTTGCTCCCACTCTGGCTAGGATCTCGAACGAGCCAATATATCTAGGTGGTAGCTTTCCTTTCTTTCCGAACCGAATCACTCCTCGTCGCGGCTAGATTTTGAGAAACACGTGGTCTCTTACATTGAATTCTAAAGGTCTCTGTCGTTGGTTGGCGTAGCTCTTCTGTCGACTCTGAGCAGTAGTAAGACGCTGCCGAACCAACTTGATCTTCTCAGTGGTTTCAAGCACGATGTCTGGCCCTAGCAAGCTCATTTCTCCGATCTCTACCCAACACAAAGGCAATTTGCATGGTCGTCCGTAGAGCGTTTCGTATGGTGGCATACCATTACTGGCTTGGTAGCTGTTGTTGTAAGCGAATTCAACAAGCGGTAGAAGCTTCTCCCAATTTCCTTTGAAATCCATGATGCAAGCTCTCAGCATGTCTTCTAACGTCTGGATGGTCCGTTCAGATTGTCGATCGGTCTGAGGGTGAAAGGCTGTGCTAAAGCAAAGCTCCATTCTCAAAGCTGTCTGTAAACGGCGCTAGAATCGTGACGTAAAGCGGGGGTCTCGGTTGGAAACGATAGAAGTTAGAATCCCGTACAGGCGGACTATCTCTCGAATGTACTTTTAGCTTAAGGTTTCTAAGGTGTCGGAGGGTGCAACTGGCAAGAAGTGCGCGATCTTGGTTAGGCAATCCACAATGACCCAGATCCCGTCGTGTCCCTGAAGCGATCTTGGTAACTCGATGACAAAGTCCATCATAATGTGCTCCCATTTCCATTCTGGTATCTCCAACATGAGGCATCGGGCGATGTAGTTAGCGACATCTTTCTTCGTATCGCTCCACCAATACTCCCTCTTTAGGTCCTAGTACATCTCAGTTCCTCCGGGGTGTACTGCGAAGGGCGACCATTGAAAGTCCTTTAAGATGTTCTCTCGAACTTCATTGTTATTGGGATCAAAGCGTCGGCGTTGAAACGTCAGGTATCCATGCTTATCCACTGTCCATCCTGGCTTTGACTACTTAGTTATAAGGTGTTGCCGAACATACTCGGCTTCTTGGTCATGTTTTTGTGCATCAAGAGCTTGCTGATGTAGGTTGGCTGTCGCCACTGTAAACACAAAACAAGATCCCTCTTTTGGTTCGGTCGGTTGCAAGCGAAATTTTCCAAATGTTTCCATCATCTTCCATTCCTGGGCAGCGATACAGGCCAACTGAGGCCTCATCTTTCTACTCAATGCATCGGCTATTACGTTGGCCTTCCCATGGTGGTAAGCCAAGGTGAAGTCATAATCCTCAAGGTACTCGACCCAATGGCGCTGCCTCATGTTCAGGTCCTTCTGAGAGAATAGGTACTTCAAGCTCTTGTGGTCTGTGAACAGTTCAAATTTCTCCCCGTACAGATAATGTCTCCAAGACTTCAACGCAAAAATGATGGTGCCAATTCTAGATCGTGAGTAGGGTAGTTCTGTTCATGTGGTTTCAGTTATCTTGATTCGTATGCTACGACTCTTCCATTCTGCATCAATACACACCCCAATCCTTCCTTTGACGTGTCATTGTAGATAGTGTATCTGATGCCACACTCCGGTATGACCAAGATGGGGGAACTCGTCAACCTTCTCTTAAGCTCCTTAAAAGATGATTCGCACTTCTCATCTCATTCGAACTTCACTCCTTTCTGAGTTAATCGGGTCAAGGGCTTTGCCAACTTTGAAAAGTCTTTGATAAATCGTCGATAGTAACCAGCGCGGCCAAGAAAACTGTAGATCTTGAATACGTTTCTCGGCTGCCTCCATTCCATAACTGCTTCAACCTTGGTTGGATCTACTACTATCCCTTCTTCAAATATGACGTGTCCTAAAAACTTTACTTGATTCAACCAAAACTCACACTTGTTGGCCTTGGCGTAGAGCTGTGCTTCCCTCAAAGTCTGTAGGGTCGTTCTCAAATGTTATTCATGCTCTTCTTCCGATCGAGAGTAAATCAAGATGTTATTAATAAACACCACTACAAACTGGTCAAGGTACGACTGGAAGAGTCGGTTTATCAGGCTCATGAACACTCCAAGGGCGTTCATGAGGCCAAAAGGCATAACTATGAACTCGTAGTGGCCATATCGGGTCTTGAAGGCGGTCTTCGATATATCTTCTTCTTTTACTCGCAACCGATGGTATCCAAATCTGAGGTCGATCTTCGAGAAGTGTGCCGAGCCTCTGAGTTGGTCAAAAAGATCATCGATACGTGGCAAAGGATATCGATTCTTAATCGTTACTCGATTCAGCTTCCTGTAATCGATGCATAATCAGAGGGTTCCATCCTTCTTCTTAGCGAAGAGCGCTGGTGCCCCCCAGGGGGAGGTGCTGGGGCAAATGAATCCATTTACAGAGTAACTCCTCTAAATGTTCTTTCAATTCTCTGAGTTCTATGGGTGCCATGCGGTGTGGGGCAGTAGAGATGGGGGTAGTTCTGGGATGAAGCTTGATAGAGAAATCAATCTCTCGTTGTGGCAACAAACCTGGGAGTTCTTCGAGGAAGACATCTTTGTACTCGCAAACTACCCATGGCAGCTCTACCTCAAGTTGAAGGTCGGTGCTAGCAAGCAAGCAAGATACTATGCCGGGGATATCAGGGTGTTGGGTTTGGCATGTGGTCATCATCTGGGAGTCTCGTCGTTCTCCCTAAATTCGTATAGGGGTTCCGTCTTCAGTGCAAGCCTCAATCCTCTTCTAGTAGCAGTCAATTAAGGCTCGGTGGGAAGATAACCAGTCCATGCCCAAGATGACGTCGTAATCGACTAAGTCCATAACCCATAGGTCACAAGACGAACTACTGTTGGCTATGCGTAGTGTGCATGATCTACAGATGTGATCTACCCTCACCTGACTTCCTACTGGCGTGGCTACACATAGATCTTGAGACAAAGGTTCTAATTTTAGGTGTAGGGATCTCATGCATGCAGCAGATATGAACGAATGTGATGCGCTAAAATCGAATAAAACCTTCACCAAGGTGTTGAAGAGTGTAAACATACCTTGGATTACTTGATAGTCTTCCTCCTCTTCTTGTCCCTGAATCGCAAAGACTCGTCCTCCATTATTGTTGCGGTTCCCATTCCTTCCTTGTTGCTGCTGTTGTTGAGGTCCTCGGGGACCATGATTGATAACTCCTACTGGCCTTCCTCTCTGAGGCTGCTGGTGCCCTACCTGTTGGGGCTGCTGATTGGGCAAGCACTACCCTCCTTGCTATTGTTACTGGTGCGGCCGTTGTCGATACTATTGTTGAGGTTGCTGCAGGTATTATTGCTAGGGTTGCTGCTGAACTCGATTCTGCCAAAATCCTTGGTTATTTCTCTTCTGTTCCTAAGGGCACTCTGACTTCTTGTGTCCTTCTCGTCCACATCCAAAACAAACATAACCTCCTATTTGTAACTGCCCGTTACCTTTACCGGTCGGCTGGTTTCTCTGATAAGGTCCCATATTTGGGTGACTTCGGTTTGGCAGTTAACGTACTGGTCCACCTCGTGAGGTTCCTGCACGGTCCTAAAAAATCTTTTGGGAATCAAAAAGCTCTCGCTCTAAAAGTAGAGCGGTATCTACTACCTCTGCATACGTGGGTAGGCGCATGCCGATTAAACATCCTTGGATGGCGGGTTCTAAACCCCACTCAAAACACCGGGCTCGGGATAGCTCAGTGGGAGCAATGGCGGTGGTATAGCGTCCTAACTCTTCGAATCTGGCGGCATATTCGATGACGGTCATCTTACCCTGCTTCAGCTCCAAAAATTGTTCAATCATGTCCTGCTTTAGGATGTTCTGAAGAAAATGCTCTTCGAATTGTGCCATGGTGTTGACTTCCCTAACGTTTCTGATGGAGTTTCACAAATAATTTGCTTCTCCCTTGAGCTGATATGTAGCTAGGGCCACCCAATCGATCTCTCTACGTACATCCATTGTATCTAACACCTTTCTGATCTATCAGAGCCATCCCTCTGCCCCTTAAGGTTTAGCTCCCCTAGAGAAGGTCGGTGGTCGGAGTCTGCGGAATTTTGAGAACATGGCTATACGTCCAGGAATAACTGGGGGAGGCGGTACAGGTGCAGGGTCCTGTGTAGGTGCTGGCTGGCGTAAGGTGTCTATGAGTTCACGTAAAATGTCGCGGATGTCGTCGTTCCTGCCTTGCCTAGGTGGCTCGGGTTTGGGCATCTGCTCTAAACGTGGGCGTCCTCTGCCTCGGCTCATCTTGATTAAAAGAAACTAAGGGTTAGTTTCATCATTCTTTTTTATAATTGAGCTTTGTATGGTTTTATTATTAGTGTTGCTATTAGTTTGATGTCTTCATCTTTATAGAAAAATGACAGCAGAAATAACATATATAAAAGAAGAATATATGAGACATGATAGAAATAGAACATAACAGTATTATTCATTCATAAGAAGAAGAAACAGTACATAAAGTCATACAATTAGGTGGGGACATAGCAGAACAAAAACTATTTAGGGGAAAGTACAACTATATCATCAAGATCAAAATACAACAAAATAACCCAAAAGCTCTGTCCCTAGCGTCTACCCCAAACCCGAAGAGACGCCAAATAAGTATACTCGGTAGGGTCCTCCTCATCTGATGTGTCATCATCGGCGCCGGTTGGAGGAGATGGAGGTATCGGGGTATATCGAGGGGAGATAGGAGAGTACTCTTGGGAGTAGGTGGGGGATCGAGGTGTGTAGACGGGAGAGGAACGGCCAGTGGTGTGAAGGGAGCCCTCGGGTGAGGCAAGGGAGTAGTCCAGAAAGGTAGGTGGTGAAGCTGGTGGTGGTAGCACTCGGGTGTATCTAACGGGACTACGAGGCTGAGGTAGTGGACGCACTACTGAGCTAGAGGAGTCAACCTCCTCGTCTAATGGTCACGAGCGGAGGTTGATAGGGTGGTAGACTGCAGGATCGGCTGCCATAGTTTTAAACTGCTACAAGGTACGCTCACGGTGGACCATTTAATGGGCGCACTGGGCTTACCGCAGGGTGTTGCTGGCTCTCTTCTTCAACATTGCCTTGTACTCACGAACGGTTATCCGCGGGTACTCCTCTCTCACCTTTCGAATGTGTCGGATAACGTCGCGCTCTACCCTCCATCGGATGTTCCCCTCCATCTGGGTAGGGTCGGTGGGAACAATGCGATTCGCCTGGAAATGGAAGGGTCCCTAGGAGTCGAAGTTGACATGTGAATCTAACGATGATGATGCTGATGGTGGGGCGAACCTACAGAAAAAAGTTGATGATGCCATCCTACAATGAAACAAGAGAACGGTGTCAGTTTTTACCAAACTGTTAGTTCAAAGTTTCATGTCTAGAGCATGATAATAAGAAGAGGTCAAGCCAAGTCTAAAAGTTCAAGTTTCAAAGCCTAAGACTAGGTCAACGGTCACATGGGTAAGGGTTGAACCTAAGCTCTGATACCAAACTGTGACGCCCCGAAACTCGGGGACATCTAGAATGACAAATAACTGATAATGGCACAGAATAGTAATGAGTGATTAATACCCATCAAGAAGAAAAGTATGAATATCATAAAATTAAGATTACCGACCCAAAGTAAAGTGTATATATCAAAAAATATTAAAGAAAGCAACACTAAGTTCGATAAGCTCAAAAAGAAATCAGGTGCAGCAAACTGGTAGAGTTCCGACTCATGGAAGCCACGGTTCCGCCTCCTCTGGCACAAGGTAGTTGGCGGAAACTTCAGCGTCCTCAAAACCTGGCATAGAATGCCGTGAGCGAAAGGCCAGATGGAACAACATAATTATACAAAAATTTCTCCAAGTATAGGTCAACACATAGCAGATAAGATGACAGAATAAATATGACAGCGAGCAATGATGAGAATGATGCAACCAATTTAAACTTTTTAATCCAATTTAAACTTAAGTTATTCTAGGTTCTCTCCGCCCGGAAAAAACCATCCTAAACCCCATGATCCCTATCACGTTGATCAAGTCTACCGACTGACAAAGAGCGTTTCTTAAGCCGTGGGATGACTACATAGCGGACTAAGTGTCCAACCGGGTCATCACTGACAGCAAGGGCATGGACAAGTCAACACTTTAGGCCCTCGACTCTCAGGTCAAGGTAAAATGCGGGATCGCAAAATCTAACTCCTATTATTACACCATCAGAACCGCCTTCACCAGTAATACAATTTATAACAATGTGCATTTAGCACTTAGGGCAAAAATCATCCACAAATAACCAAGGCATAAAGCCAAAATTTTCTAAGTGTCACTATACCACCCTAAAGTTCAATTTCATCTTTCGTAAAACCTTTAAGTGAACCCCGTAAAACCCATCCGAATGATGATGTGACATAATACAATATGCTAAAGTTACAATTTTTCAACTTACGTGAAAATTCATGCATGGATGTGATTTTTTAGCATGTAAGACAAAGTATGCACCAATTATTCTAAAGTCATCTCAAAATACTTAAGCTAAACTACAATGTGCATGGATCAACGATTTAACTAAATTTGAGTATAATTAATTCAACCACCAAAATTATGTAAATATATCAAGGTAATATTACGCATTCTAATTATTTAACCATGCATAACACAACATAGGAAATCCAAAACAATAGCATTAACAAAAAATCACACTGAATCACAGTTAGGATTTTCAGGTTTTAGCTACTAGTTTTAGGATTTTTAAAATACTTATACTCGGGCTTAAAATCTGAAATTTGGTACACACCCTATTTGGGAAGTTCTGAACACTTTTTATATTTTACACTTTTCCAAAGTTTGCTTTAAGACCTCAGTTTTGACAAAACAAATTTCTGTGATAGTGTAGAGAAAAATTCCAGAACAGTGGCACGAAAACTCAATGGTTTCAAAAATAAAAATGAGGACTTAGACTTAAAAATTCATTTTTAAAATTTTTACAGTACTAGATTTATAAGTTTAGAATCTCTGGAACTTGACCTTGTAGTTGTTTCATTTTTTTTGAATTTATTATGAATATTCTATCAAACAGTGTCTAGATGCGACACACTTTGGGAGAATCATTGCCATTTTTCCTATATACATGCAAACGGGTTGATTCAGTGGGGCTAGAAATATAAGACGTTTATTTATCCAATCACATAAAAATCATACCGAGAGCTTACTTCTACAGGAAATGGCATGGATTCAAAGTGTTCTGTCCAAACAGCCATTTTAACCTGATTTACTTCTCTATTTTTAAAAATATTAGAAAAACTATTTGAACCCCAAGAAAATTAGTGCATGTAAATAATATACATATGAAACTACAGTAAAAATTTCAAAAATTTTTGATAAATGACAAAAATCAATTGTTTTATAAAAACCCTTTCTGGACAAATTTGAATATAAAGAGAATGTGTGTTTTCTAGACTCCTAGGCCCATGGCCCTTGCATGCATGGCTATATCTCTCTTATATATGGCCTATATATGAGATATATACCATTTGCATGGATCAAAAGCAAGAGAAGATGGTGGATGGTTGAGGAGAAAGAATAAAAGTAAGAAATAGATTCAAAATCACATCTCATAGGTTTGAGCATGGATCTTGAATTTAGAGGTGTTTAGGAGCTAAGAAAACCTTAATATATGAAAAAATAAGTGTATAAAAATATTATTCCTACCTTGGTTATGGTTGAAGGATGATGATTGGAGGTGAAGGATGAACACCAACAAGAAGCTTCAAAGAGGCATAGAACACCAAGAACTCCTTCCACTCTTTCTCTCTCTAGACCTCACAAAACAAACACTTAGCTAAAAAATTTGAAATCCAAATCTGGTTTTGGAATCTCAAGTGCCGAAATGGCGGGGAGGGGGGGTTTGGTGGTCTTTTTAAGCTAAAAATTAATTAGAGACCTCATGATGATTGTGTAAGAGTGCACCACTTAAAACACATGTAATATGACACCATAATAAAATAATAGAGCTTGAGTGTTCTAGTCAATAAAGTGTCCCGCCATGGGGGGATTGGGGCTCCAATTTTTGAATTTTGTAGTATAATATTACTTTCTTGTATATTTAATGATATATATATGTACTACATTGTTCAAGAATTATATTCAAAAATTAACTTAATGTATATTTTTAACTATGAATATTAAATATTTGAATTAATATAATAATTTTAGGTGTTGTACTTAATTTTTTACATCTTAGTTTAATTATAGCATTATTTAGTTGTGATGGTAGAGCTAAATTTTGATTTTTGTACAATTTCATAACTTAATGTATATTTTTTATTACTGTTATACTAATTTTAAATTGATTTGATGAATTTAGATTTTAAAACTCAATTTCATGGTTTAATATTATTTTAATATTATTTAATTATTTATATGTTGTACTAAGTCTATTTATATTAATATACAAGTTGGATTAAAGTTATATTATTGTATTAGATTGTTACTTTTTTATCATAATATTAGGTTACTTGTAAAAATTTATACATACACATATATATAATAAGTTATCTTTTTATTTATTTAGTTCTTTTATGCACTAAAGTCATTTTTTTATTATTATTATATACTAAAGTAACTTTTTCTTTTTGTTTCTTGATTATTTTATTAAGTTGTAAAGAAGAGTGTCACGCCCCAAACTCCGGGTCACGTGAAACATCATAAACAACCAAACGTAACTCCCAACCCAAGAACATACTCTCAAAATAAACTATACATGCATTGTATATTAACACCAAACGGCAATATTACACGGCTCCAACGCCCGAAAAATATGTTATAGCATACATGTAACAATAGAACAAAAAGAAAGACTACAGCTCTTCCACCTCTTCAGCACCTCCAGATCAACTAGTGTGACCGGTACCTGAAGAAAAGCAAAATTCCATACCGTGAGCCAAATCTCAGCAGATTCTATACAACACATTCAATATAAGCTAAACATGCTTGATAAACGAAGTGCAGTTTTCGACTCTTTTTCAAGCCATTAAAATAGTTTGAAATAATTTTAGATCACGACTCACTAGAGCTAGAAAACAATTTTTACATGCAATGGGAAAGCGAAGATAAAAATCATTTTTCGACTCTTTAGAGCCTTGAAAACGATTCCAGTATTACGACTCCCGCAGGCCGTTAATACAGTTTTTAAGAAAATTGGTCTATCCGTCCCAATATGCAGTACATGCAATCCATGAAACGCACACACACGTGCCTCGTCAGGACCTCGTTTCAGCCGACAAAGCGCACTCACCTGCTTCGCAGCCTACCTCATACACCCACACACGCACACGTGCATCATTAACCAGGATTTACATCTACTGGATCACAAATTCATCTAATCTATTTCATACACGTATGCAAACCTAAACCAAGATTTGAAGCATATAACCATGTATCAACACGACATTCCACAAACCACGTCACATGCCTATAAAACTCTAGGTTTTAAAGCATAAACCACGTCACACATAACGATATCACCTTATGTAATTTACTTACATATTCCGTACATAAATAAACAGTGTTAAATATGCACATAACCATATAAAACCACATCATGACACCACCCGTCAAAATCGACATCCACTCACGGGACAACCCACACGATAACCACTGGCCCAAACACTCCCAACACAGCCATCACTGACCCACGACGCTCACCCGCGCCAACACAAACGCAACAGCAAACCACGCACCTAATCGTGCATCAGCAAGCCGTATCTACCATGCACGTCACCCACGAGGGCAACACTCAAACGCACACCCGAGACCAAGACACGACCCCAAAATCACAACACAACCAACGGAACCCCAAAAGCAATCCACAGGTATTTGAATCAACTAATTCCCATAAATTAATCAATTGAATACCATAGGACACCAATCAAATACCCAAAAAAAACAACCAAAACCACCAAAAACACACCCCATCACTTCAGTTGACCGTACCCTTACCTCCAATCAATCGAACACCCTACTAGAATCTCACAAAACGCTAGAACACATGGTTCAATCGACCGAACCCTACGGTCCAGTCGACCGAACCCAAGATCCAAGCTTTAGTCGATCGACCCTCATGATTCAATCGACCAAACCTCAGCAGAACTCGATTTTGAGCTACGAGTTTCTACATCCATACCCAAAATCGAAGCCTCCGAACTCCGATCCAACACCCTCAAACATCCACATGCCTAGGCCTAACACCGAGACCTCAAAAGAAACTCCCGACACCCGATTTCATCCACCAAAACCAACAAAAATAGGTTTTAAACCCAAAAACCAAACTTTGAAACAAACGCAGATCTATAGTAATCTACCCGTTAAAAACACACACGTTTACCCATAGCACCCTTACATAGCAGTAGAGTCTAGAATCCTACCTCGATGAGTTAAAAACTCAATGTCTCAAACCATGTGCAAAATCGAGCTTCACTAGAATTGAAATATGACCGGATGGTTGCGTAGCCCACCGTGCCAAAAGCAAGGATCCGCTATTGGATTATTGAAAATTGAGCCCCAGGCCCTCGAGAACTTAGAGAGAAGGCAGAGAGAAAATGGGAAACTTACTGGAGAAGTTTTGGAAAATATCTTTTTGAAAATATCTAACTCCAGATATTTATAGGCCTCTAAAATATTTTTTTTTGAATTTTCAAAATTCACTGCGTAACACCCCACGGCCCCCAGAACCTTCCCCACATCCATCTCTACCCTCAAACATGCATCAAAAGCATATAAAACATGCTGCAATGAAAACACATAACGCGCGTCGAAAAATGCCGAAAAGAAAACGGGTTAGGGTCTCACAACTCTACCCCCTTAAAGGAATTTCGCCCCCGAAATTCAACACAAGGACAAAACAGCAAACCGTCGATCGTAACCGACACAGGCACACGATATGGTCAGCCAAATCATTCCTAGGATATAGTCAAACAAGGTCAGGCATCCTAGACAATGGCAAACTATCTCACAGACACGGGATCTGCAACACTCCCAACCTCACATTCTCACCAACCACTGCCTCCATACAGAACACCATCCACGAGATCCATAACCAACCCCAAACAGATGCAATGATGAATCTGACCCAAAACCTGCAGATTCAGGAAATACCTCTGCTCGCTGAAGGCATATCAGCATTCTCCGAAATGACCGGTGTCCTCGAAGCTATAAGAGAATACGCTCGGGGCAATCCCATCCTGTCCTGTCCACCAATACTCGACGCTGTCGGCTGCCACATCGACTGAACTGACGTTCCCCTATTTGTCACTTGGGAAGTCTGAACTGCATAAGGTCACTATCGATACTCAGATGAACCTGGCACATACGAAGCCATTGGTGTGTCCTCCCTACTCGGCGCACTGCCTCTCTAGGGACAATTTCTACGAATATGTATGGGCTGTCCACACTCATAGCAAACTGACGGTTCCCTCCCCTGCGGCTGCACTGGAGCCAAACTCTGGGATGGTCTCGGCTGTAAACAATCCACCGCACGATGCCCCGGCTGTCTGCATCAAAAATAAGTCAACTCCCTCTGCTCTGGCCTCCCAGACGAAGCCACAGATGGTGTGGTGCTGAAGACTGTTGTGGTCTAGATGGATAAAAGCTAGGACCAGAGGACCTCTGCCTCTTGCTAGAACGCCCAGCTGTCTGTGCCTCCGTACCGCCCTGTGATGTCCTGGCCTCCCTCGAAGCTCGA
>JAUMHN010147825.1:0-22930 GCA_032360265.1 Heliamphora ciliata
TTGTTCAATTTCTTAACAACTTAGGGTCTCATGAGATAGTTAAATAAAATCAACACAAATCGACACAAAACACTAAAATCAGTCTAAATCCTACCTGTTGGAGAACCTAATTTCAGAATGTCACTCAAATTTTCCAAACTTAGGAGTTTCGGCCAGATTGGGTTTTGGCTTCACGAAGGTGATTACACCTCAATTCTCCTCCGGTGGCTTCCATTTCCAGGTGTAACTCCATTATTTGTAAACAAAAAGGCTAGGGTTTAGTTAAATTTTCATGGGGAAAGAAAAGAAAGAAAAAGCTAGTTACGGCTAAAACAAAACCATACCGCGGGTCTAGGAAAATCTTTGACTTTCGTTGCTTTTCTTCTCCTTTGATAGCTCCCAGGTTTAAGCTTAGCCTCCTTAATTTGACTGATAGGAAGATCTCAAAGCTTTGAGCTTTATCCATGGCAGGAAACGAAAATGGAGGAACGGAGGACAAAGACATCGGCGGAGTTGGCTGGTGGTGACCAGGGTGAGCTCGCCGGCGATGCTAGGTGACGGAGGCGGCACCGGTATTCGCGGTGATGAGACGAGGGAGGTGTGGGGGTGATACGTTGTGCACGCTGACGCGCGCTGTCCCCTTCATCTCTATTTCCCTCTATTTTTATACTCTCTCTGTCTCTCCCTCGATCTCTTCTCTCTCTCTCTCAATCCTTCTCTCCCGATCTCTCTCTCGATCCTTCTCGATCTCTCTCTCTCTCTCTTTTTGCTTTTCCAAAACTCAGCTTCAGCTGAGATCAAATCTCTTCTTCTTCTCTCTTTTTTTTTACCTTTTATACTATTAACTCCACAATTAGTCCTCAATTTAATCGAAATTATATTATTAAATTTTTGGACCCCACAAAAAAAAATCACAAATGGTCCCACAAAATTTTAATTATGTTAAAATAATTAATCACTTAAATAAAAACGTACCACGTCACTACAGAAAGTTTCCTTCTTTTATGAACCAAACATTTCTTTGGTACTTACGCTTGGATCATATTAACCTAAAAAGGATAAACAGATTAGAAGAAGATAGACCTTTGAGTTCAATAGAAGTGGAGGCTCTTTCAGTCTATAAATCTTTCTTAGAGGATAAGATGACCAAGAGGCCATTTTTGTCCAAAGGCTATAGAGCTAAAGAACCGTTGAAACTGGTTGACTCTAATGTGTGTGGTCATATGACAATCTGGGCTAGAGGTGGCTTTAAGTACTTCATCAATTTCATTGATGACTACTCAAGGTATGGATACATTTACCTGATGCACCATAAGTATGAATGCTTTGAGAAATTCTAAGAATTTAAGGCAGTGGCAGAGAAGCTGTAGACACCCCAATTTGACGCCGCCTAATCTTAGGTTGATCTAGGTGAATCTGATGATGAAAACAATTAGAATGGTGCTTCAGCACAATCCTCAGGAAATGATTTGTGAGACCCGGACCCGTCTCTTTTTGAGACTTATATGTATATATGATGTGTTTTGCATATATATGTCTGTGGTGTCTGATTTACTCGTTTTGATGCATGTTTATGGTTATCTGAGCATGCGGAGTTGGTTTCCGAGGTTGTAGGGAGTTGCCCTGCGAATTTTGAAAAATAAAAAAAAAAAAAATTTTGGAGGCCTATAAATTTTGGAACTTAGATATTTTCTAAAAAGATATTTTGAAAACTTAACTCCTAAGTTTTCTTCAAATTCTCTCTGCCTTCTCTCTAACTTCTCGGGGGCCCGTGGCTTAGTTTTTGATAAACCAACTACTGATCCTTGGAATTGGCATCGAGGACTTTGCATCCATCCAGTCAGAATTTGATTCCTGCGATGCTCAGTTTTGCACGTGGATCGAGGCATCAAATTTTTAACCCAACAAGGTAGGATTTCAGATTCTACTATTGCATAAGAGATATATATGTAATCTTATGATGTTTTACCGTTTAAAAACAAATGAAAAGATGATTTATGTTTTAGATCCAGTTTTGGGTTAAAACCATTTTTTGACGTTCGGGTGGATGAAATCGTGTTTTGAGGGTTTCTTTTGTAGCTTTATGGTGAGCTTGGGTTTACATATCCTTGTGGGTATCATATACAGGAGTTTGAAGGCTTGATTTGTGGTTTAGAAGCAAAAAACCCGAGAACCCGTAGCCAAAAACATTTTTTGGGGTAGTTAAGTTGACTGAACACATAAGTTCAGTCGACTGGATCATCTTTCGGTCAGTTCAGTTGACTGGACATTGGGGGTCAGTCAACTGAAGTTCTTTCTGTTTTGGTTCCCTTTTTCCTGTGGCTATTTTAGTCAACTGGGGGCTTGGGCCAGTTGACTGAACTCCTGTGAAGGCTGGGTGTTGTTTTGGTAGTTCGTTGGTTGGGTTTTTGGCTTCCCTCACTTTCCCCGGATGGTTTTTAAGGCGATAGATTTGTGAAATCTTGCTTTGTGGAGATTGATTTTCAAATGATTGGTTTGGAAAAGGAGTGTTTATGAAAACTTTTAGGAAACGTGTTTTTTGAAGGTTTGGAGCTAGCCCGTCGGGTTAAGTCTCAACTTCTAAAACGTTTTGATGAAATATGTGTTTACGTGTTTTGGTTTGATCTCCATGGTTCATGGATTGGATCTCATATACATACATGTGTTGTATATCTATTTTGTGGGTTGATTTCGAAATATTATCCATACATGTACCGGGACAATGGGTTTATGAGTGGGCTTCCAGTGCTCCTTGGTGAAAGTTCAGAAACTTGCATAGCGTAGGTACCTACGGTCCTTCGGGTTAGTCCCTGTAAATGAGGTGGTTGGGTGCTTAGTACCCGCGGGCTATGGTCTCGTAAACTAAGTGGTTATCAGGTGCTTAGTACCTTCGGGGGCAGTCCCGTAAACTAAGTGGTTACATTGTCGTAACTCCGTATAAAACTTATCATTATCTAGCTGATCTTTTGTGGTTCAAGACAAGGATAATGGGCAGGAGTCTATTGTGGTTACCTTATCTGATATGGCAAAGTCAGTACATAGGATCTCATTTATCTTATCTCCTCGGTAGATTGTTGTCCCGAGTGGAGAATGTTATTTTACTGCTTTCCCTTAACTGTGGCATCATAACTCTCAGGTTTATATGCATAGTTTCAAGGATGAAAATGATAGTTTTAAGATGGAAAACTGGTGGTTTTTGTGAGAAAACCATGTTGGCTTTTTTGGTCGAGCTAGCTCCCTCCATATGATTGCATATCATGCCTTACAGATTTATAGTCTGTTTCTATTGGGCTTCGGCTCACGTGGTGGGTTTTTCAAAAACTTTTTCAGGTGAACGTGAGGAGATGACCTAGATGCCCGTTGAGACAAAAGACTAGAAGTAGTTTTTCCTATTTTGTACATGTACATTTGACATATGATGCCTGTTTCAGAAGGCGAGTTTTGTATGCCTTTTTGGCGATATACTTATTCATGTATGAGAATGCATGTTTACAATTTTATGAGAGTTCAACTGTGAGAATTTTCTTCAGATGTTATATTTGATTTCTAACTGTAAAACCTATTTTTTTAAATGGGTGTTTTGGTGGGCTTTCGCGTGATCCGGATGTTTGGGGCGTGACAACTTGGTATCAGAGCTCTGGGTTCGAATACCTATGAGCCATGGGAAAGAGGGTACATCACCTTGTCAGGATGTATATGTGCTTGATTGCTTGTGTTATAGCTTTTTCCTAACATAGCATGATAGCTTGTGATATATACGTGAGTATGGAGGTTGGACCTTAGGGTTGATTAGTCTTTTCTTCGGGCATTTGGATTAGCAGACTTGGGAACCATGTTAGAGACGTGTTTCGCAGACGTGATTTCTGTCAGGAAATCTGGGTAGGTTATCCAAATGGACGAGTCCATCTTGTCGGTTCTCCTCGGTATGTGAGATGTGATGAAATGATATTATGTGGCTATGTGTTAGCATGTTTATCTGTCTTTTACATTAGCAATAACATGTTGTATGGATTTTTATCCTGTTATGTTGCTTTTGTATAGAGTTATGTCCACGCAGGGAGGATGAGGCCGTGGTTGAGGTCGTGGCCGTGGTTCTGGCCGAAGGGACGTTCCAGTCCTAGATATTGGGGATGCTAATGCACCCCAAGGATCTGTTGTTGAGGGAGATCTATTGCGTGAGATGGTTGGCTCCATTTGGCAACTGGCTGAGTCCACTAGGGGTAGGGAGAGTGCACCCGGGCCGAGGGCTATAGTTGCGATCCGTGTGTTCCACCGCCGAGACCCTCCTACCTTTTCTAGGGATCCCAATCCCACGGTTGCCACTAAGTGGCTAGAGTTGGTTACCAGGATCCTTGACTCTTTTCAGATTGACGAAGATGATTTGAGGGTTATATGTGCTGCCTTTCAGCTGAGAGGGAGTGCTCACATGTGGTGGAAGTTTGCCAAGACCCCAGTGGCAGGCACTTGGGATGCGTTCATGAATGTATTTCTGGAGAAATACTTTTCAACGACTCTGAGAGATTGTTACAGAGAGGACTTACTATTTCTAACGCAGGGGACGATGATAGTGCTTGAGTATGAGGCTGAGTTTACTAGCCTATCCAGATTTGCAAAGGAGATTGTGCTTACTGATGAGTTTCATGCGAAATAGTTCGGGAAGGGTTTGAGGCCCGCTATCCGAGACAGAGTGGCAGCGTTCAGGATGCAGGTCTTTACAGAGCTGGTGGAGACTGCTATGAAAGTGGAGGATACTCTGAATGAGACGTGCAGAGACCGGGACAGTAGGGGTCAGTCAGATGGGAGACGCACGCAGTTCCAGGGACGTAGGGACAAGCGTCGACGGACATCTGGTCCGAGTTCGCATCCAGTGGGGTCGTATCCGCCCCAGTCTTTTGCATTCATGCCTCCAGTAGCCTCAACGAGACGGTCAGATCAGAGGGCACTTTGTCATAGATGCCAGCGGCCAGGACACCGCGCAGCAGAGTGCCGTAGTCCCATGCCTGTTCAGGCACAGTCACAATCGCAGGCTTAGGGAAGGGGGCCAATGGTTTGTTTTGAGTATGGGCAGTCTGGGCACATCCAAAGGAACTGTCCTCAGGGTGGGAGCATTCAGAGCACAGCAAGAGCACCAGCAGTTCAATCAGGCCAGGGGAGACAGATGTATTCACTGCCTAGAGTTCTGACGTCCCATTTTGCAAAGGGAGGAGCTTCAGTGCAGTCGGGTAGGCAGTCGGCAGTACGGGACGATAGTGGACCAGCCAGAGCTTATGTCCTTATAAAACCCAATTCTTCTAGAGCACCGGTTGGTTTCGATGCTACTGCTACCACCTCCGTGATCAGAGGTACTCTTCTAGTCTTCAGATCATGGGCTTGTGTTCTTATCGACACTGGAGCATCATGCTCGTTTATATCTACTTCTTTTGCATCTGCTTTGAGGTTAGAGATGGATTGGTTGGGTAGTACCTTGTGCGTAGAGACCCCGGTGAGTGGGAGTGTGAAGTTGAGCCTTGTGTGCAGATCCTGTGTGTTGGAGGTCGTTGGTCATTGCTTAGAGTTTGACCTTGTTATCCTAGACATGAACGTGTTTGATGTCATCCTAGGGATGGATTGGTTGACCACCTATCGTGCCTTCATCGATGATCGATGGAGGGTAACGATTGCAATCGATGGAGGGTAACGATTTGTACCCCAGCGAGAGATTGCTTTTGTTTTGTGGCAGACCGGGAGGAGGGTTTGAGGTCTATGCCAAGCGTTATGCAGAACTAGGGCAACCTGGGTTTCCTTTTCTCGACTCTCATGTTGGATGAGTAGGTTAGAGTTCGCGGAGAGTTACCTCTGGTGGTGTGCAACTATTCTGACATCTTTCCAGATGATTTGTATAAGTTGCCACCGAGCCGTGAGGTAGAGTTCTCTTTCAACCTGGTTCCTGGAGCTGCTCCCATATCTATACCGTCCTATCGCATTGCACCAGTTGAGTTGCATGAACTCAAGGTGTAGTTACAGGAGTTGCTAGACAGGGGGTTTATACGTCCGAGTACTTCGCCGTGGGGAGCTCCTGCTCTTTTTACAAAGAAGAAGGATGGATCCTTACGTCTGTGTATCGATTATAGGAAACTAAATTAGGTGACAGTGAAGAACAAGTATCCGATGCCGAGGATAGACGACTTGTTTGATCAGCTGAGGGGTTCGAGTTGTTTCTCAAAGATAGACTTGAGGTCGGGATATCACCAGTTGAGGATTAGGGACGAGGACATAGCGAAGACCGCCTTTAGAACTAGCTATGGTTACTATGAGTTTTTGGTTATGACGTTCGGTCTGACGAACGCGCTAGCTACTTTATTGGGTCTGATGAACCAGATCTTTCATCCTTACTTAGATAGCTTTGTGGTAGTGTTTGTGGATGATATTCTAATATATTCACCCACTAGGGAGGCACACGAGGATCACTTGCGGATCGTCCTACAGACTTTGAGAGAGCATCGCTTGTACGTAAAGTACGAGAAGTGCGAGTTCTGGATGACTGAGGTGAGATTTTTGGGACGCGTAGTGTCGACAAATGGAGTAGCTGTGGATTTATCAAGGACTGATGCTGTGACAGGTTGGGAGCGACCAAATAGTGTCTTTGAGATAAGTAGTTTTCTCGGTCTAGCCGGCTACTATCGACGGTTCGTGAAGGACTTTTCTGGAGTCGCTGCACCGATGACGCGTTTAACGTGGAAGGGAGTTGTGTTTGCTTGGAGTGAGTCCTGTGAGTCATCTTTCCTGGAGTTGAAGACACGGTTGACTAATCCGCCAGTGTTGATCATTCCAGAGCGAGGCTTGGGGTATATTGTATACTTTGATGCTTCACATGACGGTCTCAGATGTGTTCTGATGCAAGAGGGTAAGGTTGTAGCCTACGGTTCTCGACAGTTGAAGACGCACGAGCGGAACTATCCTACGCATGATTTGATGATTTGAAGTTGACAGTTGTGGTCTTCGCTTTGAAGACATGGCGTCACTATCTATATGGTGAGCATTTAGAGGTTTTCTCTGATCACAAGAGCTTAAAATACTTGTTTTCGTAGAAGGACCTGAACTTGCGCCAGCGACGGTGGATGGAGTTAGAGGATTACGATTTTGACTTGCAGTGTGAGACCCTGACCCGTTACATTTTTGGAAATGATTTAAGTGTTCACGGGAGTAGGGATTAAAGTAGATCTTGCTTCGTTAGTTCAATTTTTCTCCCAGCGATGACAGCTCGAGCGGTGGTTATGCGCTCGAGCGGGCTGGTGGCAGAGAGTGGGTCTGGATGGTGACGGCTCGAGCGGTGGTTGTCCGGTCGAGCGATGGTATGAAAGAGGAGTATGTCGGCAGGGGTCTGCTCGAGCGGTGGTCGAGCGCTCGAGCGGTGGAGGCCTGGTGCGAGATTCTAGAAAAATGTGGTTTTCACGCATGTTCGGGTTCAGAGATTTTGCGGGGTTGGTCCCGGGGGCTGCGGGAAGTTATGGTTCAAATTTTAAAAATTAAAAAAATATATATTTTGGAGGCTATAAATATCTGGAGTTAGATATTTTCAAAAGATATTTTCAAAACTCAACTCCTAAGTTTCATCTTTTTTTTCTCTACCTTCTCTCTAACTTCTCGGGGGCCCGGGGTTCGGTTTTCTATGATCAGACTATGGATTCTTGGTATCGGCATTGAGGGCTATGCAACCATCCGGTCAGATTTTGATTCCAGCGAAGTTTATTTTTGCACGTGGATCGAGACATCGAGCCTTTAGCTCAACGAGGTAGGATCTCATATTCTACTTCGGTATAAGGGTACTATGTGCAATTATAAGTATATTGACCAGTTAAAAATGCATGGACAATCGATGTATGTTTCGTTAAACTGGATTTTGGTTTAAAAAGGCATTTGAGTTGATTTTTGGTTGGATGAAAATGGATTTTGAAATGTTTCTTTCGAGATTCTGTGGTAGTTTCGAGGTTGGGTGTATCCGAGGGTGTTAGAAAGGTGTTTGGAGGCTTGAATTTAGTGGGTGTTTGACGGCTTGGAGGCTTAGAACACCAAGAACACCAAGAACAGATTTTTTGGGTTCTCCTCGGGTAGTAGCTCGCTCGAGCGTCCGATGTTTGGTCGAGCAGACTAGCTGTGCAGGGCTATTTTGTTTTGATGTTATCTCCCTCATCCGGACTCAGAATTGGGTCATTCTTGTACTCAAATTAAATCCCCGGAAGTCGTCTTTCTAATGGCACCTTTGTCACCTTTAAATTCATTTTGTGGGAAAAGTTATGCCCAAAAGAGTGAAGGTGTGTCAAGATTTCCAAACCATTTTTCACCCGCTTTTGGCTGAAAGTTTAGGAAAGGTTGTTTTTCATCCGTGTGAGCCCTTTTGATCAAGTCTCATGTTTCATGGGAGTTTGTTTGTGAGTGTTTCATATGACCCGGGTGTCGGGACGTGATAGTAACTGTTGGCCAGTGACGCTACATTCAGTTTTCCGCTTTTTCCCCAGTTAAAATGCTTATATATCATGTGTTATGTTTAAACCTTGTTTCGGATAAAAAGCATGTTTTACGCTTTTCTTGGTTTATTGCATGATATGACTTGTGGTTGGATGATTTTCAAAGGGTGTTCTTGAAAACGGTGAAAAATGGCAATTTTGTGAAAAATCTCGACATTTTATGTTTTGGAGGTTTGAAGCTAACCCTTGGGGTTGAGTCTCAGGTTTTGAACGTTTTGTTGGAAACGGAGAAAACATTTTAAAAAATGTATTGTTTGATCTCCATGGTTCATGGATTGGATCTCGTGTTATACATATGTTGTATAACTGTTTTTCTGAAAAACTTTTTGGAAAGGTTTTGATGATCTCCATGTTGATGGATGGATCTGTATATACATGTATAATGTATATTTGTGAAATATTTTCGTAGCTGAGCTACGGTTTAGTTTTTAGGATTGATTATCTATATGTACCGGGATGACGTGTATGTGGCACGAGCTGCCCTCTGTGTAAGTCCAAAAATGTGCGCAGAGAAGGTACTCAGGTCCTTCGGGTTAATCCCCATAAATTGAGGTAGATGGGTGCTCAGCTCCCTCGGGGTCGTAACCCATAAATTGAGTGGTTCGTTGTGGTGCTCCGTATAGAACTTTTCATTACCTTACAGGCCTTAAGTGGTTCAGGATTAGGTAATGGGCAGGAGTCTATAGTTGTTACCTCTGTCCCCTAGTGATAGAGTCGCTACATAGGATTGAATCATCTTTTTCCATGATGGTACATTCCGCGAGGGAACAATGTTTTTGATTACTGTTTTATTTTTCCTCGGTTGTCTGTTCCGAGTGGAAAAATAATATTTTCATTCCGGTTGTATAATCTGGGTGAACAAAGATCATGTTTTTTATTACTGTTTTATTACAGCTTTTCCTTAACTGTGGCATGATATCTTTTAGGATGATATGAAAATGTGGGTTTTACGAGATAAAGCCCGTGTTGGCTTGATGGAAAACTTGTGATTTTTGAGAAAAAAACCTTTTTGGCTTTCGTAGTCGAGTTAACGACAACCATATGATTGCATATTACCTACTTTGCAATTTTATAGTCTTTTCCTATTGGGCTTCGGCTCACGGTGTGGGATTTTGCTGTAAAATCATTTTCAGGTGAACACATTGAGTTGACCGAGAGGCTTGTGGTGATGGAGAGCTTGCTGTAGTTTTTCTGTTTTGGACATGTACTTATACATGTGATGCCTATTTCAGAAGGCTAGTTTGTACGCCTTTCGACGATATATTTATTCATGTATGAGTTTGCATGATTTCTGTTTATAAGAGATCCCTTGTTGGGTATTCCATTGGTTTCAACAGGCGAATTTAAATGTATGAAAACCTATATTTTTCATAAAACTTGTGTTTGGTGGACTTTCACGTCACCCCAGGTTTTGGGGTGTGACAACTTGGTATCAGAGCTCTGGGTACAAATACCTATGAGCCATGGGAAAGAGGGTGCATCCCCTTGTGAGGATGTGTGTGTGGTTGGATGCATGTTGACATGGTATATATGTGAGCATGGAGGTTGGACCTTAGAATTGATTCGTCTTGTGTTTGGATTAACAAACTTGGGAGCCAAGTTAGAAACGCATTTTGCAGACGTGATTTCTAGCAAGATATCTAAGTGGGTTGTCCAAAATGACGCTTCATTCTTATCGGTTCTCCTCGATATCGGTGTTGTGTCTGCATAATCGTTGTGGCTATGTGATAGCATGATTATGTGGTATGTGGCACAGATAACATGATAGATCGACCTTAGGTTGTCGTGTTTCATGTTTTCTTCCTTTATAACCTGTATACCCTTAGAGGCGGCGAGACCGTGGTTTGGGTTTGGTTATGTGCGACTTAGTTGTTATTAGTTGTAGAGGTACAATAATGGGTTGAGTGTTGATCGCCTGGTATGTGGTGGAACTCCTCCGTGAGTCATGTTTGGCCGTGTGATGGATTATGTACGTCGTGAGCCATGCTATGTCATGAACCATGTACTCAAGATGGGGTATGGACGGGAACATAGTAGATGGGAGCGTAGTAATCCTTGGCCGGGTGTATGTTGAGATAGCAGAACATGTGGTTCTGGAGATATCCCCTGGTAGTTAGGATGTTGTTGGTAGTCCGAGTGGTTCTGATGACCTTGGATGTTTTATACCTTTCGAGGTTTGAGAATTGAGTTCCGTAGGTATGCTGGGAAGAGCATGGGATTAGGAATGTGTAGGGATTCCTGCGATGAGTATCAGTTCCATGAGATTGATTCCTACGAGAATACAGATTCGTGGTTTGGTCGAGATCCTAACGATTAGGAGATCGTGTTTGGGAACCATGCCAAGTGCATGGGATTCGAAAGGATCGTCGACAAGTTCGATAGTGTGGTTGGCTTAGAGCTGAGAAGATGTATCCCGAGTGTGATATGCCTGGAAGTTATTTGTGTTCCATCCACCTTAGGTTCAGAGATGGGTATATTATTTGCCCATGGGAACGAAGTATGGAGTGATGGGGTTCAATAGTGGATTGCGTGGTTTGGCTAGAATGAGGTGATAGGCGAGAAATCGTAGGTTACGATGCCTGTGGTCGAGGTGTGTTTTGAGAGTGGAAGTGCGGAAGGTGTCTGCATGGTTGTGGGAGTTATTAGTAACTCTGGATGGGAGATCCTAGGATTGGGTTCCCTTTGTTTGATGTTGTGCCTTGGATTGTGGGCTCGAGGCCGTGACGTGATCGTGGTGCGCCTAACATGAGTTAGGTGGTGTAGCGCAACCTTCAGCAGTGAGGTTTTGGGCGCAATGGTATGAGTTATACCAGGTATGCAGATGGATGATGTTCGCGTGTGTGTTAATGACGCTGAGGAGTTGAGAGTTTGGTGTAGCTGATGGTTTGAGTACCATGATCGGGGTTGACGGTAGCTGCTTGACCGTGGTCAATATGGTATTAAGATAAGGTCGACAGGGTTCGTTGAGGACCAAGTATTGTTGCTTATAGGCAGTACGTCGAGGTTGGGTCGTGGTTCCTTGTTAGCCCTTTTCTTTCCTTTGGATGAAAGGAGAGAGAGAGTTCTTGTAGATGATTCTCTTGTAGACGATTGTCTGGTGTGTGTTGTTTGCGAGTTGTTTCATCTCGGATAGATAGAGATGCTAGGTTCTTATTTGGTTAATCTTTTGGTTGTGTCCTGAGACTGCGAAATCTCAGTGGATTTGTATCCGTGTTGTAACCCTTGGAGTTGTGACTCAGGGACGTGTATCGCCAGGATTGGGTGATTGGAAGACGAGTTCTTCATGCTATTGGGTGTTAAACATCTATGTGTGTGATCTGGGATTCGATTGCTCCCACGGTTGGGAACTGTAAAGAATCGCATGTTGGGGTTGGTATTTTTCCCGCGGTGAAAGACCGTAAAAGAGTACGTATGAGCATGATACATATGACAGGTTGTGGAAACCTAGTCAGTATGGTTTCAACAGATGGTTGAACCAGTAGGGTTGTGCTTCCTGTGAGGTCGAGTTGTTAGACCAGAGAGGTTAGTTGATAAGGGCGCCGGTGTTGATACACGGAGCTCCTTTGCAATGATCAGTTGAGGATCGTCAACCGTTGTGGGTGTGTATGTGGTTGTGCTTTTAGTTCATGATAGAGCGAGAATTTTGTTGGAATAGTGTGGCTATGATATGCGTATGGTAAAATTCTGGTAAACTTTCGTGGGTCTTACCTTTTGCTCTGTTTACGGACATGTTGGTCGAGTGACTCGCTGAAGTCAAGTGACCTCATGGCTATGATGCCAGATTGGTTTATAGCCAGATTGGTTTTCGGTTATATAGAACCTTATTTGAGACAATGGTGTGTCAGCTATGTGATGGCGTTGCCAGCATCAACAGAATAGCGATGTGATATCAAAGTCGGTGATCTTCAGAACATGGGAAAAGTTTAGGTGTGGAGTTTGTGACATCTTGTGACCGATGTCGGAGTTTGACGTCGTGTGTTTGGACATGTGGAGATTGTCCTTAGGGTGTATTGTGAGATGTGATTGAGCCAGTATGTGGCTATGAGAACGAGCATAGAGCATAGAGCATGTTTGAGATCAAGTACCATGGTGGATTGGTCTCGTATGGTACATTTGTCGCCGGAGTGGTTTGAGTTCAGCGAGAGTTCTATATTGGGGTTTGGCAGCACGAGTTGGATCTTGATCCAATGTTTATGGATGTTTCTTGGATGACAGTGGGGTCAGCGAAACTTGCCTGTGTGCGCAGTCTGTGTGGAAATTAGATCTTCTTGTCGTGTTTTCCTTGTGTAACGACAGGTTTGGGATTTCAGTTGCGAGGACATTTCTGCTATTGTGTAGTATTGCTGGGTTTGTATCAGAGATGGTTGATAGTTGCGGGACAGTATTTAGCTTGAGTTGCAGTGTTGTTGTAGTGTTGAATTTCAGGGACAAAATTCCTTTAAGAGGGGGAGAGTTGTGAGACCCTGACCCGTTTCATTTTTGGAAATGATTTAAGTGTTCACGTGAGTAGGGATTAAAGTATGATCTTGCTTCGTTTGTTCAGTTTTTATCCCAGCAATGACCGCTCGAGCGGTGGATGTGCGCTCGAGCGGGCTGGTGGTAGAGAGTAGGTCTGGATGGTGACCGCTTGAGCGGTGGTTGTCCGCTCGAGTGATGGTATGGCAGAGGAGTATGACGGCAGGGGTCCGCTCGAGCGGTGGTCGAGCGCTCGAGCGGTGGAGGCCTGGCGTGAGATTCTAGAAAAATGTGGTTTTGACGCATGTTCGGGTTTAGAGATTTTGCGGGGTTGGTCCTGGTGGTTGCGGGAAGTTATGGTGTGAATTTTAAAAATTCAAAAAAAAAATATATTTTGGAGGCATATAAATATCTGGAGTTAGATATTTTCAAAAGATATTTTCAAAACATAACTTCTAAGTTTTCTCTTTTTTTTCTTTACCTTCTCTCCAACTTCTCGGGGGCCCGGGATTCGATTTTCGACGATCAAACTGCGGATTCTTGGTATCGGCATCGAGGGCTACGCAACCATCCGGTCAGATTTTGATTTCGGCAAAGTTTGTTTTTACACGTGGATCGAGACGTCGAGCTTTCAGCTCAACAAGGTAGGATCTCAGATTCTACTATTGTAAAAGGGTACTATGTGCAATTATAAGTATTTTGATCGGTTAAAAATGCATGGCCAACCGATGTATGTTTTGTTAAACTGGGTTTTGGTTTAAAAAGGCGTTTGAGTTGATTTTTGGTTGGATAAAAACGGATTTTGAAATGTCTCTTTCGAGATTTTGTGGTAGTTTCGAGCTTGGGTGTATTCGAGGGTGTTAGAAAGGTGTTTGGAGGCTTTAATTTAGTGGGTGTTTGAGGGTTTGGAGGCTTAGAACACCAAGAACACCAAGAATAGATTTTCTGGGTTCTTCTCGGGTAGAAGCTCGCTCGAGCGCCCAATGTTTGCTCAAGCGGACTAGCTATGCAGGGCCATTGTTTTTTGATCTTATCTCTCTCATCCGGGCTCGGAATCGGGTTGTTCTTGTACTCAAAATGAAGCCCCGAAAGTTTTCTTTCCAATGGCACCTTTCCCACCATTAAATTCTTTTTGTGGGAAAAGTAATGACCAAAAGAGTGAAGGTGTGTCAAGATTTTGAAATCGTTTTCACTCGCTTTTGGCTGAAAGTTTGGGAAAGGTTGTTTTTCATCCGTGTGAGCCCTTTTGATCAAGTCTCATGTTTCTTCGTAGTTTGTTTGTGAGTGTTTCGCGTGACCCGGGTGTCGGGACGTGATAGTGGCGGTTGGCCAGTGACGCTACATTCAGTTGTATGCTTTTTTCCCAGTTAAAATGCTTATATATCATGTGTTATGTTTACACCTTGTTTGGGATAAAAATCATGTTTTCCGCTTTTCTTGGTTTATTGCATGATATGACTTGTGGTTTGATGATTTTGAAAGGTGCTCTTGAAAACGGTGGAAAATGGCAATTTTGTGAAAAATCTCGACATTTTATGTTTTGGACGTTTGGAGCTAACCCTTGGGGTTGAGTTTCAGGTTTTGAGCGTTTTGTTGGAAACGGGGAAAAACATTTTAAAAATGTTTTGTTTGATCTCCATGGTTCATGGATTGGATCTTGTGTTATACATGTGTTGTATAACTATTTTTCTGGAAAACTTTTTGGAAAGGTTTTGATGATCTCCATGTTGATGGATGGATCTGTATATACATGTATAATGCCTATTTGTGAAATGTTTTCGCAGTTGAGCTACGGTTCAGTTTTTGGGATTGATTATCTATATGTACCGGGATGACGTGTATGTGGCATGAGTTACCCTCGGTGTAAGTCTGGAAATGTGCGCAGAGTAGGTACTCAGGTCCTTCGGGTTAATCCCCATAAATTGATGCGGATGGGTGCTCAGCTCCCTCGGGGTCCTAACCCGTAAATTGAGTGGTTCGTCATGGTGCTCCGTATAGAACTTGTCATTACCTTACAGGCATTAAGTGGTTCAGGATTAGGTAATAGGCAGGAGTCTATAGTTGTTACCTCTGTCCCCTGGTGATAGAGTCGATACACAGGATTGAATCATCTTTTTCCGCGATGGTACATTCTGCGAGGGAACAATGTTTTTTATTACCGTTTTATTTTTCCTCGGTTGTATGTTCCGAGTGGAAAAATAATATTTTGATTCCGGTTGAATGATCCGGGTGATCAAAGATCATGTTTTTGATTACTGTTTTATTACAGCATTCCCTTAACTGTGGCATGATATCTGTTAGGATGATATGCATAGTTTGAAGGACGAAATTGTGGGTTTTACAAGATAAAACCATTTTTGAGACCCGTGTTGGCTTGATGAAAAACTTGTGGTTTTTTAGAGAAAAACTTTTTTGGCTTTCGTGGTCGAGTTAGCTTCCACCATATGATTGCATATTACCTGCTTTACAGTTTTATAGTCTTTTTCTATTGGACATCGGCTCAGGGTGTGGGATTTTGCTGTAAAACCATTTTCAGGTGAACACATGGAGTTGACCTAGAGGCTTGTGGTGATGGAGAGCTTGCTGTAGTTTTCCTGTTTTGGACATGTACTTATACATGTGATGCCTGTTTTAGAAGGCTAGTTTGTACGCCTTTCGGCGATATATTTATTCATGTATGAGTTTGCATGATTTCTGTTTATAAGAGATTCCTTGTTGGGTATTCCATTGGTTTCAACAGGTGGATTTAAATGTATGAAAACCTATATTTTTCATAAAACTGGTGTTTAATGGACTTTCACGTGACCTCGGATTTTGGGGCGTGACATGCAGTATCATCTTGGGAAGGCCAACATGGTGGCTGACGCACTCAGTAGGAGATCTCACGGGTCGTTAGCTTCTGTGGTTATACGTGAGTGGGGCACGCTTGCAGATGTTGGAGAGTTTGATTTGTGCCTCAGGAAGGTTGAGACGGGTGCCACCTTGTTTTCTGTAGTTACTCGACCCGCATAGATAGCACGTGTGCTAGAGGTCCAGCAGACGGACCAAGAGGCTCAGATGATACGAGACCGCGTTGCTAGTGGCGAGGATACAGCCGGATGGATTGTGGGTTCTGGTCAGAGTCTGAGGTTAGCCGGCAGGTTGTTTGTGCCAGAGTCATGCTGAGCTGAGTTACTACGTGAGTGTCATCATTCTCGTCTTGCCGTGCATCTTGGAGGCACGAAGATGTACCACAACTTACGTCGTCAGTTCTATTGGACAGGGATGAAGAGAGATGTGATCCAGTTTGTTTACCGATGCCTCACCTCTCAGTAGGTAAAGGTGGAGCATCAGAGGCCGGCAGGGTTGCTACAGTCGTTGCCCATATCAGAGTGGAAGTGGGAGCACATCACAATGGACTTTATGTCAGGACTTTCTCGGTCACCTAGGGGACACGACGCCGTGTGGGTTGTGGTTGTTAGGTTAACGAAGTCTGCACACTTTCTCCCCATCCGAGTGAGGGATTCATTGGAATGACTGAGTAGCTTGTACGTCACGGAGGTAGTCAGATTGCACGGAGTGCCAGTATCTATTGTTTCAGACCGAGACCCGCGCTTCACTTCACGCTTTTGGTAGAGTTTGCAGGAGGCCTTGGGGATGAACTTGACGTTCAGTACTACTTTTCACCCCCAGACGGATGGCCAGTCAGAGAGGACCATACAGATTCTAGAGGATATGCTGAGAGCTTGTGTCCTTAACTTCAGAGGTTCGTGGGAGGATCATCTACTATTAGCAGAGTTTGCATAAAACAACAACTATCAATCCAGTATTGGGATGGCACCGTATAAGGCTTTCTATGGTAGACCGTGTAGATCGCCCGTACGTTAGACAGATGTGGGAGAGACCACAGTCTTGGGACCCGATATGGTACGAGAGACGACGGAGAAGGTTATAGCGAGTCGCCAGTGCCTTGCTACAGCACAGAGTCGCCAGAAGAGTTATGCAGATCAGAGGAGGCGACCTTTGGAGTTTACAGTGGAGGATCATGTGTTTCTAAAGGTCTCACCACGTAGAGGTTTGATGAGATTTGGTCGTAGCGGGAAGCTATCACCGCGTTTCATTGGACCTTTTGAGATTCTTGATAGGATTGGAGAGGTCGCTTACCGTTTGGCTTTACCACCTCAGTTAGCATCTGTATACAACGTGTTTCACGTTTTTATGCTTCGGAGGTACGAGCCTGATCCTTTACATGTGATCGATTGGGCTGAGCTACGAGTTGAGGAGGATGCCACTTATGAGGAGCGTCCAGTGATGATTCTTGACACAAAGGAGCGAGTGTTGCGGGATAGAGCCATTTCTTATGTCAAGGTCTTATGGCTTCATCAGGGGGTTGAAGAGGCAACATGGGAGCTGGAGTCTGAGATACGTGCTAGATACCTGGAGCTTTTCCTTTTGTGACCTTGCAGGTGAATTTCGGGGGCGAAATTTCTTAAGGGGGGAGAGTTATGAGAGCTGGACCCGTCTCTTTTTGAGACATATATGTATATATGTTGTGTTTTGTATATATGTCTCGGTGTATGATTTACTCATTTTGATGCATGTTTATGTTTATCTGAGCATGCGGAGTTGGTTCCCCAGGTTGTAGGTAGTTGCCGTGCGAATTTCAAAAATTTAAAAAAAAAGGATACTTTGGAGGCCTATAAATATCGGAACTTAGATATTTTTTAAAAAGATATTTTGAAAACTTAATTCCTAAGTTTCCTCCAAATTCTCTCTACCTTCTCTCTAACTTCTCGGGGGCCCGGGGCTTGGTTTTTGATAGACCAACTGTTGATCCTTGGTATCGGCATCGATGACTTCGCATCCATCCAGTCAGAATTTGATTCTGGTGAAGCTCGATTTTGCACGTGAATCGAGGCGTCGAGTTTTTGACCCAACGAAGTAGGATTTCAGACTCTACTGTTGCATAAGGGATATATATGTAATCTTATGATGTTTTAAAGTTTAAAAATGCATGAAAAGATGATTTGTGTTTTAGATCCAGTATTGGGTTTAAATCATTTTTCAGCGTTCGGGTGGATGAAACTCTGTTTCGTGGGTTTCTTTTGTGGCTTTATGGTGAGCTTGGGCTTATATATCCTTTTGGGTATCATATATAGGAGTTTGGAGGTTTGATTTGAGGTTTAGAAGCAAAAAACCAAAGAACCCGTAGCCAAAAATATTTTTTGGGCCGGTTCAGTCGACTGAATCCATAAGTTTAGTCGACTAGATCATCTTTTGGTGAGTTCAGTCGACTGGACATGGTGGTCAGTCGACTGAAGTTATTTCTGTTTTGGTTCCCTTTTTCCAGTGCCTATTTAAGTCGACTAGGGGCTTGGCCCAATCGACTGAACTTTTGTGAGGGCTGAGGATGTTGTTTTGGTAGTTCGTTGGTTGGGTTTTTGGCTTCCCTCACTTTCCCCAGATGGTTTTTAAGGCGATAGATTTGTGAAATCTCACTTTGTGGAGATTGATTTTCAGATGATTGGTTTGGAAAAGGATTATTTATGAAATTTTTTGAGAAACATGTTTTTTAAAGGTTTGGAGCTAGCCCGTGGGGTTGAGTCTCAACTTCTAAAACGTTTTGATGAAATATGTGTCTACATGTTTTGGTTTGATCTCCATGGTTCATGGATTGGATCTTATATACATACATGTGTTGTATATCTATTTTGTGGGTTGGTTTTGAAATGCTATCCATAGATGTACCGGGACAATGGGTTTATGAGTGGGCTTCCATTGCTCCTTGGTGAAAGTCCAGAAATGTGCGTAGCGTAGGTAACCTACGGTCCTTCGGGTTAGTGTCCATAAACAAGGTGGTTGGGTGCTTAGTACCCTCGAGCTATGGTCCTGTAAACTAAGTGGTTCTCAAGTGCTTAGTACCTTCGGGGGCAGTCCCGTAAACTAAGTGGTTACATTGTCGTAACTCCGTATAGAACTTGTCATTATCTCGCTGATCTTCAGTGATTCAGGACTAGGATAATGGGCAGGAGTCTATCGTAGTTACCTTATTTGTTATGGCAGAGTCGGTACATAGGATCTCATTTATCTTATCTCCTCGGTTGATTGTTGTCTCGAGTGGAGAATGTTGTTTTACTGCTTTCCCTTAACTGTGGCATGATAACTCTCAGGTTTATATGCTTAGTTTCTAGGATGAAAATGATAGTTTTCAGATGTAAAACAGGTGGTTTTGTGACAAAATCGTGTTGGCTTTTGTGGTCGAGCTAGCTCCCACCAATGATTGCATATCCTGCTTTACAGTTTTATAGTGTGTTTCTATTGGGCTTCGGCTCACGTGGTGGATTTTTCTGAAAACTTTTTCAGGTGGACGTGAGGAGATGACCTAGATGCCCGTTGAGACGGAAGACTAGATGTAATTTCTCATGTTTTGTACATGTACCTTTGACATGTGACGCCTGTTTCAGAAGGCGAGTTTTATACGCCTTTTTGGCGATATACTTATTCATGTATGAGAATGCATGTTTACAGTTTTATGAGAGTTCAACTGTGGGAATTTTCTTCAAATGTTATATTTGATTTCCAACTGTAAAACCTATTTTCTTAAATGGGTGTTTTGGAGGGCTTTCGCGTGACCCGGATGTTTGGGGCATGACTTGATCCAAGCTCGATATTTGAACCTAATGATCAAAACCTTCAAACTAGTGAAATCACCATTGAATTTCCATGTTAGAATCTTGGGGTCGCTATGTTCATTGTGGCGCCAGCCAGTAGAACCTTTTGAAAATCCTAGCCCAAGGCAGCGACCGTTACATTGAACCATGGGGTCGCCAACTCCATTGTGGCAACCGTCAGTAGAACCTCTTGAAAACTGCATTTTATGTGGCGACCGCCATGTTAATACTCGATGACCGCCAACTCGAAATGACCTAATGTATCCCAAAATGTGTCAGCATCTCATTGGTTAAAGAATTCTATAAATACCGTAACCCCTAGTACGTTTTGAGGATATAATTTTAGTGAAAGAAACTCTATCGAGGCATCAAGAGAGTATGAGCCCCGACGCTAAAATCCTGTAGAAGTATTGAGAGTCGGACCTTTGATACCGAGATTCTGAAACCCTAACTTGGATTTGATCATCGCTTGAGGATTGGATTGCCCATCACCATTCCCCGACTCGAGGATTCATTAGCGATCCAAGTATTCTGTTTGGATCCCCGATCTTTCTAACTCAATTTTCTATCTCTTTGGAGTGACCGGGTTAACTTGATTATTTCATGTTACATATGTTCTTATATTGCTTATATAGTTGTTTTCATTACTAGAATTCGTTTGATTTATAATGAATGTGTTTAATTTGGTAAAGTAGCTATAATCATGTTATAATTTAAGTCTTAACTTGTTTAGTTTATTTACTTCACACATTGCACACTTGCATGAAATTTTGTTAATTCGTTAAATGCTACTGGCATAATTTGACAATACGACTAATGGTGTCGTTATTGTTATAATTCATGCATTTACATACATATGGTTGTAATTGTCAATATTACACCTATATTTTATTTTTATTTATTTTTTCTTTTCCTTTCATAGTATTTCTTTTATTTTTCTTTTCTTTTATTTTGGTAACCTCAAAATTCACAAAAATCTATTAATGTTTGCATAGTTTCTCCTTTTTATAGTGTTCTTTTATTTATTCCTTATTTTGTTTTGCTCTTTTTATATAAAATTCCTAATAGAATTCTTTCTTTTTCTTTTGATTATAATTTTAAATTTTGGTTCTATTTAGTAGTATATTCTTTTAAACCCCTTTTAATTTTAGTTTAATCTTCTTTTTCTTTTAAGTTTATTTTTCTTTTGATTTTGCATTTTCTTTTAGAAGCTAATCATGTTATTATAGTTTTAGGATATTTGATAATATGCATATTTAGTATGGTAAATTTAAAGGATGCTTCATTTAATTTATTTGAAAGCATATTTAGATTAGTTTAGGTTATTTGACAATATTGTTAGTTAAATTTATGTTCATTTTAATATAATTTGGATGTAGTGACCTTTTAGCATATTTTAGTTTTTTTCATTGGAATCATGTTAATTTTGACGTTATTGCATGAGGATTTGTTTCATGTATATTTTAGTTAGAAATTACATGCCGTAGGACTTAGGATTTTCTTTTTTTATTTGCTTTATTTTGGCATTCTATATACATACGTTATATATTTTCTGTACTTGATTTTGGATGTTTTCTCTTCGCCTCTATTTTTTGTATTTGCATGCATTTGAGAAATTTAATTAAGAACCAATGGTGATTAGTAGAGACCAACCTTATGGTTGGGCAAATGGGGTGCCTGACACCTTTCCCAGTTCATACCTTAGTCCTTGGACCCTTTTTCTCTAGTTAACGTTATAAAGATCAGTGGCCCATTTTTATTTTTCTTGGCTTTTCTAAAAAACAAAGTGGTGACTCTATTTTCAACAAAAGGGGTTTTAAGATAATTGGCTTTCAAGGTGTTAAACTATTTTTTAAATATCTTTTAAATTTTCTTATTTTTGACCTTGAAAACCACAAATTTCAGCGCCACAGTATTTTCTGACGACTCTGCTGGGGATTGGTCTATAAAATCAATTAGGAGGGCTAGACTTGAACACATCATTAGTTCTTAATAAGAATTTTACATTTTCATTCTCGCATACATGTGCATTGTTCTTAAACCCCCTTGCTTGGTTAACCTGATGCCCCGATCGTTCATCTATTTCGAGGATTGTTGGGAAGGCGGGCAAGCCTTACTGACTGTCCACTTTCATTAGTGCAGTAAAAGAGCTTGGGCGTATCATTTGACCATGTTCAGGCATAAGAGGTATATATCCGATTTTATTCAAAAGGTACCCTGATTATTGATTAAATTGGCCATTTTGCATACAAAAGCTTAGAACCCTCCATTAGGTGATGCTAATCTAGTAGGATAATGTTTTTGTTCATTGTACGTTTTGTTTGCATTTGTTAGGATTGTTTGTTTTGCTTAGGCTAGTTCCTTTTTTGGGTTTTGCGTGGATTTTCTATTATCCCTTGTTGTTTAGGTTAGTTCTTCCTTTGGGTTCTTACCAAGGTTTTGTTCTTCACCTTGTTTGGGTTTCATGCCATTAGTTTGCATCTCGGGGTCATGCTCGTGTTTTGGTTCGAAGCCATTAGGATAGTTTTTCTCTTTTGAGTTCATCCTCGGTTATTGGTTTTATCCCCCCGTTATTGTATTAGGCTCGCTTTCTTCGAGTCCTTGTTAGACCCATGTGAGCTAGTTTTGCTTTTCTACAATAGTGCTGCCCATTTTTCTTTAGAATCATAGGTCAAATCGGTCCATTTGGCCTAGTTCTATTTTTTTGCCAGAGTGCTGCCCGTTCTCCATTTAGTTTCTTCAGATAAACCTTTCCTTTAGAGTTTGGTTGTTTTCCTTCTTAGCCATCATCCTAATTTTTGGGTGTCCAGTTATTATGCTACCAGTGTAAGCCCGACAGGGGCATTGCTTCAGTTTCAGTGATTATCTGCTTGTAGTTAGCCGTTTTGGGTATTTGAGATGTTTGCCACCTGTCGTCAGAATTCTTTTTCGAGAAGTGTCTAATACTGGTTACTCTTGGGATCCAAGTTTTCCTTGAGTTTAGACCATTGAGCCGGGAAGATTATAATCAACACATGTTTGGGTTAGATTAGGGGCAGGCAGACTCTACAAGGTATCTGAATAGCCAGCTAAATCATCTAAAATGACAGAGAATGAAGTTAATATGACAGCCCTAATGAGCGCGATCACTGATATACAAAGAGCCGTGGAGCAGCAAACTTAGGCTCAATGTCACGGCCCGAACCTTAGGGACCCGTGAACCAACCCCAAACCATTCTCCTAAGGATCATCATTTACGACTTTTGTTTACCACATAATTTAAGCCCTAATTATATAAGAACTTCTCTTGAAACAACTATGTCCTTGCACATGTAAAATTTACAACAAAGGCTTGAAATCTCA
>JAUMHN010147933.1:0-22923 GCA_032360265.1 Heliamphora ciliata
AGATTTTAGGTTCTTGCAGAATATAAGTTTTATGTTTACAGTTTAGATAGAAATGGACATATCATCGGTACGACTGTAGCACAGAATTTTAGTAGGCCTGTCTTGGTTACGGGGAACAGATAATAGCGTCGTCTATTGTTCCGACTCTTTGTACTAGTACACTGTGTGTATTGAACGGGACATTTGGATAATTAATTTTATACTGACTATATAAATTAATTCACACCCCAAGATTATTATGAATAGTGCTTATCCGCTTAATTCTGAAATAATTATTGATTTACATATATTTAATATTCGTTATTTTGATTCATTAGAGGGTGCGATCTTATATGCGTCTATATTCTCGGTGAGTTGGATAACGGTATTATTTATATGGCAAATATTAATTATTGACGAAATTCACGTCCCAAAAAATCGGGATTGACGATACCCCCTTAAGGATGTTTACAAGTTTTGATTGGGCCAAACTCTACAGATGGATTTGATTATCCAGCAGTCAAATAAGTTAAGCGAAAGGGTTTAAAGAATATCAAGATGCCGATTAAATTAAATTATCAATAATTAAATTTAATTGGCGGGTATCGAGAATCTTAACGTGGGGAGAAATGGTAAACATTTAATAATAGGAGCTCAATGTAAGAAAGTCTTGAGATTATGGGTCAGAGTGCAATTATAGTTCTTTAGTGGTGTGAACTGTAATTCAATATTTTATAGAAATTTCAGAAACCACTGCGTCTTTCCATAATTACAGAAACCACTAGTAGGTGTATATTTCCACTAGAAGTCTTACTCATAATTACTCCCCAGGTCCCTGCTGTAGCCCTATATATATGCGGGTAGGCTTAACCAGTTTTATATTGATATATAATAACTTGTCTTTCCAGACTAAATATATCTAGATTCTATCGGTACGAGTTCTCAATAGTCCGTAGCCCACACTACGTTCGAGGATCGCGTAAGAAAATACAGCAGAAGATCTAATAAGAGCTTCAACTCGGAATCAAATCGTAGTTGAAGAATCGATCGACAAAAGGTATTCTTCTAAATTAACTTTGGTTGCACGGGTTTTATTTTGATCGTTCGTCGTCAAAAGTTTTATCTAGAGCCCATTTCGGCGTTTGCCCGTCCAGTTAATTTTTTTACCAAAAATTGTTTGTAAAAACAATGATCTCGGTAATTTTGCTTCCAACAATTGGTATCAGAGCCATTTTATTTTTTATTTTCAATTTTGTTTTGGTACCTTCTAAGTCAGTACCTTCTACTCCCACAGAATTGTGGATTGGGCGTAAGCCTAGTCTGAAACACATTCGAATTTGGGGGGGTGTCCAGCACATGTGCTGTAAGGGAACGCGGGTAAGTTAGAATCGAGGACAGAAGTTTATTTCTTTGTAAGGTATCCCAAGGGAAAGAAAGGTGGTCTATTTTATAATTATAAGGATCAAAAGGTCATTGTTAGCACTAATGCCCGATTCTTCAAAGAGGATTATATTATGAATCACAGGCCCAATAGCAAAATTATTTTGGAAGAACTAAAAGGAAATACCAGTAGAACGAAAGAAGAATCATAAGTCACTGATAATCCATTACCTCGTTGAAGTGGGAGGATTATCGAGATAGGTGCAAATCAAGAATAGGGTGCTAATGCACAGGGTTCTGATTATGCACAGCATGTTACTGCTAGTACACAAACACATGTAGTGCCTCGTCGTAGTGGGAGGATTGTTCACCAACCTAACCGGTAAATGTTCTTAGAAGAGTCTTTTGACAGGATCCCAGCAGAATTAGATACCGAGCCCTATAATTATAATGAAGCACTTCAAGACCAAGATGCAGATCTTTGGCAAAGAGCTATGAATTTAGAGATGAAATTTATGTATTCCAATCTAGTTTGGGAACTAATGCAATCACCCGAAGAGATAAAACTCATTGGATGCAAGTGAATTTACAAGAGGAAGAGAGGAGCAAACGGGAAGGTTGAAACCTTCAAAGCTAGGCTTATTGCTAAATGATTCACTCAGAAAGAAGGGATCAATTATGAGGAAACCTTTTCGCCGGTAGCCATGCTTAAGTCTATCCAGATTCTCTTATCTATTGCCGCTCATTTTGATTACGAAATCTGGCAAATGGACGTCAAAATTTCTTTCCTTAACGAAAGTCTTGACGAGTGTATCTATATGATACAACCAGACGGATTCATTACAAAGGGCCAGGAACACATGTTGTGTAAGCTTAAGAGATCTATTTATGGACTTAAGCAGGCATCGAGGTTTTGGAACACTCGGTTTGATCAGGTCATTAAGTCTTATGGTTTTGATCAAAGTTCAGATGAATTCTGCAAGTACAAGAAGCGTAACGGAAGCATGGTGATCTTCCTGGTACTTTATGTAGACGATATTTTATTCATCGAAAATGAAGTGGGGGCATTATCTATAATTAAAGTATGGTTATCTGGGCAGTTCGATATGAAGGACTTGGGAGAAGCCAGTCACATTCCTGGGATCAAGCTTGTGCGAGATCGAAAACAAAGGATGTTGGGCTTATCACAAGCAAAGTATATCAATGATATCCTTGCTCGTTTTAGCATGCAGGATTCCAAGAAAGAGTTTTTTTCTTTCAGACATGGAATCACTCTATCCAAGGATCAGTGTCCTAAGACACCTGATGAGGTAGAGAAGATGAAGGCAGTTTCTAATGCTTCGGCAGTAAGAAGCATGCTATGCTTTGAATTAGACCCGACATCTGCTTTACTGTTAGCATGGTTAGCAGATATCAGTCTAACCAAGGACAGGAGCATTAGACTACGGTAAAAAATATAATTAAGTACATGAAAAGGACTAAGAATTATATGTTGGTTTACCAGGCAGACAGTCGAGTACCTTTGGGGTATACAGACTCAGATTTTCAGTCTAACAGGGATTCTCATAAGTCTACCTCTGGATTGTGTTTACCTTAGGAGATGGAGCTATAAGTTGAAGGAGTATCAAGCAGTCCTGAATTGCTGATTCCACCATGGAGGCCGAGTATGTGGCAGCTTCTGAAGCAGCCAAGGAGGTCGTTTAGCTCAAGAACTTACTGTTGGATCTAGATGTGGTACCTTCAGTTCAGTCGGCTATTACACTTTTCTGTGACAATAGCGGAGCGGTTGCAAACTCAAAGGAGCCAAAGGTCCATAAGAAAGGCAAGCACATTGAGCGTAAGTATCACCTAATATGAGAAATTGTATAGAGAGGTGATGTTGCTGTGACCAAGATTGCATCAAGAGACAACTTTGTAGATCCTTTTACAAAGAGCTTACTGGCTAAGACTTTTGATAGTTATGTAGAGAGCATGGGAGTCAAACGTATGGCAGCATGATTTTGAATATAAGTGGTAGATTGTTAGAGTTGGTATACTGAAAATTATATTTTTAGTATTTAATTTTATTTTAGTAATATTAATTTTTTATTTTATGGGAATCTTTATAAGCAATGTATGTGTATCATTTCTTCAAATGTTATGCATGGATGTCCTATATTCTGTATCGTATTTAATCTGGTGTGTAGAGTCCGACTTGCATACAAAAGATCAGATTTTATATTCTTGCAAAATATAAGTTTTATGTTCACAGTTTAGATGGAAATGGACATACCATTGGTACGACTGTAGCACAAAATTTTAGTAGGCCTGTCTTAATTACGGAAAATAGATAATAGTGTCGTCTGTTGTTCCAACTCTTTCTGCTCGTACACTTTGTATTTATTGAACGGGACATTTAGGGTAATTAATTTTATACTGACTATATAAATTAATTCACACTTCAAGGTAATTATAAATAGTGCTTATCCTCTTAATCCTAAAATAATTATTAATTTGTATATATTTAATATTCGTTATTTTGATTCATTAGAGGGTGCGATCTTATATGGGTCTATATTCCCGGTGAGTTTGATAGCGGTATTATTTATATGGTAAAATATTAATTATTGATAGAATCCACGTCCGGAAAAATCAGAATTGATGATAACCCCTTAAGGATGCTTATAAGTTTTGACCGGGCCAAACCCTACAGGTGGATTTGATTATCCGGCGATCAAATAAGTTAAGCGGAAGGGCTTAAGAAATATCAAGATGCCGATTAAATTAAATTGACAGTAAGCATTTAATAACAGGTGCTCAATGCAAGAAGGTCTTGAGATTATGGGACAGAGTGTAATTATAGTTCTTTAGTGGTGTGAATTGTAATTCAGTATTTTCTGTAAATTGAAGAAACTGCTGGTAGGTGTCTGTGTTCTACTGGAAGTTTTACTCATAATTACTCCCCAGATTCCTGTTGTAGCCCTATATATAAGCGAGTAAACTAAACCAGTTTTATATTGATATATCATAACTTGTCTTTCAAGACTAAATATATCTGGGTTCTGCCAGTGCGAGTTCTCAATAGTCCGTAGCCCACACTACGTTCGAGGATCACGTAAGTGAATACAGTAGAAGATCTGATAGGAGCTTCAACTCGGAATCAAATCGTAGTTGAAGAATCGATCGATAAAATGTATTTTTCTATATTAACTTTGGTTGCACGGGTTTTATTTTGATTGTTCGTCGTCAAAATTTTTATCTGGAGCCCATTTCGGCATTGGCCTGTCCAATTAATTTTTTACCAAAAATTGTTTGCAAAAATAATAATCTTGGCAGTTTTGCTTCCAACATACACAACATATGCTTCCAAGTTTAAAATGTATCACACAAGTTTATAATCCAATAACAAAACCGGTATAGACTACTGAATTATAAAACTAAGAGTTCGTATTCTGCCACTTCCAGGGCTTCACAAGATCAAGCCTCATGATAGTTTTCACATGAAAGGTTTTAAATTCAACAATATGAACCGAAATTCAATAGGAATAGACTATCATAAATTAAATGCATAACATGTCATTACGGATTATATAAACAATTCGACTACACAAGTCTCAAAATGATTTTTTATCCTTAAAACCACAAGTTTTCATATAATTCTCTAACGTCCAACAGTTTAATTAACATAATCAATACGTTATTTTCCGACCTGATTTCCACAACCATCAATGATTCCTATGTATTGACCATGTCACCCCGGGGACAAAGGTAACAGTTATAAACTCTCACCCATTAACCTAGTTCCAGGACATCTAATGACCCGCTAGATAATGACAAGCTCTATACATTGCAACAATAACAAACGCCTCCTAATGGAGCAAACACTTCATTTATGGGATTAACCCGAAGGAACGAAGTACATATCTTGCGCATGTTTTCAGACTTTCACCGAGAATCAATTGAGGCCCACACATACGCACATTGTTATGGTACATCTATTGAATCATTAAAAATGAACATAACATGACATATCAAAGCGTTTATACGCACACAGCTATGTGCAAAACGTCTAAGGTACATAGCAACATTATCCATATATTCATGAAAATTAACCAACATTTTAAAAATGTTTCCACCATCTCAACTACATTGTTTAAACAAAGGCTCAACCGCAAGGGCTAGCTCCAAACATCAAAAACTATGTTTTCGGAACATATTCACACTTCCTTTCGGTTTTCAAAACTCATCTTTTTGAAAATCACGTGCACATACGTCCACCAACTTTGTTATAAACCTTAGAATAGAAAAACATGGTTTTCATCCAACCAAACAAGTTTTAAACACAAAATCCAACATCTATAGCATTTTAAAGCGGTAAAAATGCATATAATCACATATAACATATTTTTAATGAAAGAGAGTTTAGAATCCTACCGTATAGAGTTAAAAACTCGAAGCTTTAACCACCGGCGAAAAACCAAAGTCGTCGAAACAAGATTTTGTTTGGATGAACACAAAGCCCTTGGCGAGAAGAACACCGTTCCACCCTCGTAGCGCCAAGAATCACATCCGGAGCAAGCATAAAGCTAGTGAGAAATCTAATGTTTTTCTTTCTATCAAGAGAGAAGAAAAGAAGCTCGTAAGAGAAGCTTTGGACTAAGTCTCAAAGCCACTAGCATGCCACTTATATAACCCACACAAACAAACCGCTCAAGCGGTTTAAGGACTGATCAAGCGGTCCTGCTCAGAAAGTTTCTAACTTCCTGCCACAACGCTCGAACAAGACCGGGATTAAAACCAACATGCATATCTAAGTGATCACATGCACAAAATATATAGAAACATGCTTTTCTATAACAACTAAAGTGATATATAACATGTCAAGAATACATATTACAAAATAAAAAGAAACCGGGTCTCACAACTCATCCTCCCTTAAGGAATTTCACCCCTGAAATTCGCTACATGGTCAAAAAGAAAACAACTCCGGGTATCTAGCACGGACTTTGGACTCAAGCTCCCACGTAGCTTCCTTAATACTGTGATAAAGCCATAGAATCTTGGCGTAGGCAATGGTTCTCCTTCTCAACACTTGTTCCTTCATATCCAAAATTCTCACGCGTCGTTCCTCAAAAGAATCATCCTTGTCCACCCGCAACCCAGCCTAATCCAAAATGTGTGACAGGGCCAAATCGTATTTCTAAAGCATAGAAACATGAAACATATTGTGCACAGAAAACAACTGAGGAGGCAAAGCCAGACGATATGCCACCTCCCCATCCCTCTCAAGGATTTTAAACAGCCCAATAAAGCGCGGCGACAACTTCCCACTACAGTCAAATATCATCAAACCTCGGCGTGGCGAAACATTCAAAAACACGTGGCCCCCACCCTAAACTCTATTGGTCTCCTCCTTTGTTCAGCATAATTCTTCTGATAACTTTGGGCCATCATCAAGCATTGGCGAATCATGGTAATCTTCTCTGTTGTCTCCCGCACCAAGTTGAGTCCTAACACTGCTACCTCTCCTACATATGTCCCACATACCGACGACCTACATGGCCTACCATACAAGTCCTCAAAAGGCATCATCCCAATGCTAGGCTGGTAACTATTACTATATGCAAACTCTGTCAACTGTAAATAATCCTTCCAAGAACCCCAAAAATTGAGTACACAACCTCTCAGCATGTCCTCCAAAATCTGTATAGTACGTTTGGACTGACCGTTCTTCTGAGGATGAAAAGAAGTGCTGAAAAGCAAATTCGTCCTTAAAGCCAACTAAAGACTCTGCCAAAAGCGTGACGTGAAACGCAGGTTTCAATTGGAAACAATAGATATAGGCACTCCATATAACCAAACAATCTTACTAACATACAACTTAGTCAACTTGTCTACAGAATCCTTCACACGTATAGGAAGAAAGTGTGCAGACTTCATCAGTCTATCAATCACAGCCCAAATAGCATCATGCCCTTTAGGCTATCTCAGGAGTCCAAATACAAAATCCATCGTGACGTTCTTCCATTTCCACTCTAACAATGGTAACGGCTGTAGCAACCCTACTAGCCTCTGATATTCTACCTTCACTTGCTAACAAGTAAGGCATCGAGAAACAAACTGAACTACATCCCTATTCATTCCCTTTCACCAAAACTGACAGCGTAGGTTGTGATACATCTTGGTGCCTCCTGAGTGCACTACAAGACAAGAATGGTGGAAATCATGTAACACATCGTCACGGCACAATTCTGGCACAAACACTCTCCCTGCAAATCTCAAACTCTAATTCGGGCTCGCAACCCATCCCTTGGTGTCTCCCACACTATCCACACGATCCCATAGCATCTGAGCTTCCTGATCAGCCTATTAAGCCTCTAGAACACGAGCAACCAACATAAGTCGTGAACCACTAAAAATAAGGTTGCGCCCTCTTTCGTCTCCCCGAGACACAAATCAAACTCAACAAGCTCTTAAAGCATGTCCCACTCTCGTATAGCAATAGAAGCTAGCGTACCATGAGATCTCCTACTAAGAGCATCGGCCACAATATTAGCCTTTCCCAGGTGATACTATAGATCAAAATCGCAGTCCTCCACAAACTCCATCCACCTTTGCTAGCGTAGATTCAAGTCCTTCTAAGAAAACAAGTATTTCAAAATCTTGTGATCTGTGAAAATCTCACAATGCTCACTATAAAGATAATGCCACCATCATGACCGCTAACTCTAAGTCATGTGTAGGATAATTCTGCACATGAGTCTTCAACTGCCACGATCCATAAGCTACAACCTTACCCTCCTATATCAAGACACATCCTAATCCATCATGCGACGCATCACAATAAACTATATAACCCAAACCCCATTCCAGAATAACCAACACTGGTGCACTTGTCAATCTCTTCTTCAACTCCTAAAATGCCAACTCACAAGACTCACTCCAAACAAACTTGACCGCCTTTCGTGTAAGGCGAGTCATGTTCGCGGAGAGTCAAAAAAAATCTTTCACGAATCGTTGGTATTAGCCTGCCAAACCAAAAAATATGAATCTCAAACACATTCTTCGGTCATTCTCAACTCATCACTGCGTCAATCTTTGAAGAGTCCACAAATACTCCATCCCTCGATACCACATGTCTAAGAAACTTTACCTCAAGCATCTAAAATTCACACTTCTCAAATTTTTCATGAAGTTAATGTTCCCTTAAAAGCTGCAGAGCAATACGTAGATGTTCCTCATGCGTCTCCCTCGATAGTGAATTGATAAGAATGTCGTCTACAAACACGATCACAAAGTTGTCAAGATATGGACGGAATATGCGGTTCATCAAGTCCATGAACGTTGCAGGCGCGTTAGTCAAACTGAATAGCATGATTAGAAACTCGTAGTGACCATAACGTGTTCGAAAAGCAGTCTTCTCTATATCCTCTTCTCTGATCCTCAACTGGTGATACCCCGATCTCAAGTTAACGTTCAAAAAACAACATGAATCTTTTAATTGATCAAACAAATCATCAATCCTAGGCATAGGATACTTGTTCTTTACCGTTATCTGATTTAGTTTTCGAAAATCAATGCACAATCTAAACGACCAATCCTTCTTTTTAGTAAATAAAGCCAGAGCTCCCAATGGCGACGTACTTGGGCATACAAACCCCCTATCTAGCAATTCCAGAAGTTGTACCTCAAGCTCACGCAACTCTACTGGTGCAAAATAGTAAGATGATATCAAAATAAGAGCGGCTCCCAAAACAAGATCAATAGAAAATTCTATCTCATGAGGTGGTGGCAACTCAAATAGATCGTCAGGAAAGACATCTAGGTAGTTGCAAACTATAATAGAAAACTCTCCCCGAACCCCAATTGCCTCATCCAACATGAGAGAAAAAAAGAGAAAACTAATGTTTCCTCAGTTTTGCACAACACCGGGCATGGACACTAAACCATCGTCTCAATCACCCATGAAACAAAAACAATCACCCTCAGGTATACAAATTGATACCTCCTGTCGATCACAGTCGATATAGGCACAATAAGTGGTCGTCAATCCATCCCTAAGATGACATTAAACATGGTTATGTCGAGAATGATGAAATCAAACTTTAAACAGTGGTCGACGACCTCTATCTCACAGGATCTACAAACTCATCCCAATACTACGTTTCCACCAATCAGGGTCTCTACCCATAGTGTGCTACCGAGCATATTTATCTCCAACCTTAAAGAAGATGCAAAAGAAGATGAGATAAAAGAATGTAATGCTCATGTGTCAATAAGAATACTGGCCCATGAACGGTACATTAAGAGAGTACCTCTGATAATTGAAGTAGTCATTACAACGTCAGGCACAATTGGTTCCTTGGAGGAGCTAGGAGCTAGGATCTGTAAGGGCGTACACTCGGCCCTACGGTCCCCTAGTCTACCCACCATAACCATGTGTTGCGGGCTGTCGCACTGGCTGAACTGAAGCACCCCCTTCTGTAGCCCTAAAAGTCTAAGCTACTACTGGCTACTATTGTCGCTGCCGGTAAGTCTGTCATCCCTAAGCTAACTAAACATATGGTGCACCTGTGGTGCTCTATACACTCCCTCCCTTAGGGCAATTTCTATGAAAATTCTCCGACTAGCCACACCCAAAACAAATTGGGGGATCCCTTCCCTAGGACTGAACAGGTACTGAACTCTAGAAATGTCCCCTCTGTTGGCAATTCGGCACACGATGCCCTGGTTGTCTGCACTGGTAACAAATAAGCTCTCTCCACTCCGGCCATCCCAACGAAGCTACCGAGGGTGCTGATGCTGAAAACTACTGATATGACTTAGTAGGACCAGAACTAGGACCAAATGACCTCTGCCTCTTATTGTGGCGTTCACCTGACTGTGCACTCGCTCCACCTTGCGGTGCTCTAACCTCTCTAGCCTTCTATGTCTCATTCAAAGCATTTTTAATGGAGACTGCCGACTCTACCAGCTTAGTAATGGCACGTAGCCTCAATCCTGCCACCGTTTCCCTAATCACGGGCCTCAAACCTCTTTGAACGTAGCTCATCAATGGCCACGGATTCCTTTGCAAAGTGGGACAAGTTGGTGAAACTTACCTCATACTGTACAACATTCATCGTCCCCTTGGTGAGAGAAAGAACTCCTCTCGATAAAAATTCCTAGAAGACTCGAGAAAGTATTTCTCTAGAAATACCTTCGTGAAAGCATCCCACATACCTTCCACAACAATTCTAGCAAACTTCCACCACTCGTGGGCATCACCCCTCAGTTGAAAAGCAGCGAACACAACTCTCAAGTCGTCCTTGACAAGCTGTAATGTATCTAGGATCCCTGTTACAAGTTCCAGCCATTTTATAGCCACCTTGGGATCGAAATCCCTAAAAAAGATATGATGGTCAAGACGCTAAAACTCACACATCGAAACAGTGACCCTCGACTCGGGTACTCTCTCCCCTCCCCTAGTGCCCTTAGCTAGCTGACAGATGTAACCCACCATCCCACGTAGCAAATCTACCCCATCTACTAGTCCTTGGGGAGCATTAGCATCCTCAGCATCAAGGATTGGCACATCCCCTTGGCCTAAACCATGGCCACGACCTCGACCACGGCCACGTCCTCTTCGTAAAAACATAGCCTCAATATGAAAGAAATATAGAACATAACAACATAAGATTTGATTCATCATGTTATTATCAACGCATGTCACATAATCATGTTAACACTAAGCCATTCCAGATTATATAGACAAATTCCATGTACTAAGGAGCACCGAAAAGAGTGACAAGTTAGTTTAAGTAACTTACTTAGATTCTTTGCTAGAAAGTACGTCGGTCAAATGCATTTCTAACTTGGCTTCTAAGTTTGTCAATCCAAACGTCCGAAAGCAAGACCTATCAATCTTAAGGTCCAACCTCTATGCGCGCGTAATACAAAAATTCCTCATACAATAACAGATTATCATTCTCATGCTATCCAAAACATTTAAACACATGCAATCAAGCACACGCAACCATCCACACCGGGTGATGCAACCACTTCTCATGGCTCTCAGGTATTCGGACCTAGAGCTCTTATACCAAGTTCTCACGCTCTATAACCAGGATCACATGAACCACTCGAGAAAACCCATTTTATGATTCCAAAATCCACCAAAACCACCTAAGCTCAAACAGATCCAAGGACATAGGCGAAAGACGAATTCAAAACCTTTGAAAAGTGCACATTCAAGGGTTTATTTTAGAGAAAAGAAGAACTCAAAAGAATAAGGTCAAGGTCCCCATCGGCTAAGGTTTAAAACAAAATAATCAAAATTTTCAAAATTCTGCCCAGATCGCTCAATTAGTCAAAAAACCGATCGAGCGGTCCTTACCTGTACACTGTTTTTCCTTAGCCTGCAAAACAACCGAGAGCTCATTTTGATCGCTCGATAAATCGCTCAAGCAGTTATCGAGTGGTCTGGCTTTGGACCAAATTTTCAAAACCCACTTTTAAACCCCAAAACTTAATCATTTTCTAACCTTTTTGAAAACCCTTCAAGGCACAACCAAGCAATAATAAACATGCTAAAACAAGATTCAAAACTTCCTCGAGGTACAAAGACTGGTGTTAAACATAAAACCAGCCAAAATCTTTTTGTTACAATCACCGAAACGATTCCACCCAAACACCATTTCATACAATTATGAAATTAAAATAATCAACCCAATGTTCCTCCGATCCACATACAACATTCATACAATGGTATCATTGCCTTAACGCTTACAAAACATATGCTTCCAAGTTTAAAACGTATCACACAATTTCATGATCCAATAACAAAACCGGTATAGACCACCGGTTTTGTATTCCGCCACCTCAAGGGCTTCACAAGATCAAGTTTCATGTTCGTTTTCACCTGAAAAGATTTAAATCCAATAACGTGAGCCAAACCCTTATAGGAATAGACTATCATGAATTAAATGCATAACATGTCATCACGGATTATATAAACAATTTGACTACGCAAGTCTCAAAATAATTTTTCATCCTCAAAACCACAAGTTTTCATATAAACCTCTAACGTCCAACAATTTAATAAATATAAACAACACGTTATTTTTCAACCTGATTTACACAACCATCAATGATTCCTATATACTGATCCTATCGCCCCGGGAACAAAGGTAACAATTTTAGACTCTCACCCATTAACCAAGTTTGAGGGCATCCAATGACCCGCTAGATACTAACAAGCTCTATACATTACTACAACAACAAATGCTTCCCAATGGAAAAAACACTTCATTTACAAGGATTAACCCAAATGAACAAAGCATCTATCTTGCGCAAGTTTTTGGACTTTCACAGACGAGCAATTGAGGCCCACATATATACACACATTATTACGGTACATCTATTGAATCATTAAAAAGGCACACAACACGACTTATCAAAATGTTTGTACGCACACAGCTATGTACAAAATATTTAAGGCACACAGCAATATTATCCATATATTAATGGAAATTGACCAACATTTTGAAAGTGTTTCCACCATCTCAACCACATCGTTTAAACCAAGGCTCAACCCCAAGGGTTGGCTCCAAACATCAAAAAACATATTTTCGAAACATATTCACACTTCCTTTCGATTTTCAGAACTCATCCTTTTGAAAATCATTTATACATACGTCCACCAACTTTATAATAAACTTTAGGATAGCAAAACATGCTTTTCATCCAACCAAACAAGGTTTAAACACAAAATCCAGCATTCGTAACATTTTAAAACGATAAAAATGCATATAATCACATGTAACATGCTTTTAATATAAGAGAGTCTAGAATCATAACATATAGAGTTAAAAACTCGAAGCTTAACTCGAAGCTTTAACCACCAACAAAAAACTAACGTTGCTAAAACAAGATTCTGTTCAAATAAACGTGAAGCCCTTGGCGAAGAACACACCGTTCCACCCTCGTAAAGCCAAGAATCACACCTGGAGCAAGCCAAAGCTAGAGAGAAGTCTAGGGTGTTTGTCTTTCTATCAAGAGAGAAGAAAAGAAGCTTGTAGGAGAAGCTTTGGACCAAGTCCCCATGCCGCTAGCATGCTACTTATATAACCCACGCAGACAGACCGCTCGAGCAGTCTAAAGACCGATCAAACGGTCCTACCCAAAAAGTTTCCAACTTTCTGCCACAACGCTCAAACAAGATCGGGATTAAAATCAGCATGCATATCTAAGCGAACATACACACAAAACATATAGAAACATGCTTTTCTATAACAACTAAAGCGATATATAACACGTCAAGAATACATATTACAAAATAAAATGGAACTTGGTCTCACAATCTTCCTCCTCTGCTACCTCCTCTTCTGCTACCTCCTCATCTGCGTCTACAACAATCTTCGAGAAATATCTACGCCAGGGGAATAGCATTGATGGGATCCACCACCTCTATTGGTACTTCTTCTGGGTCTGAATCCTCCAACTCTGATGTCGACCATGGTCCTTCTGGTTTTGAGTCGGATGCCATCCTAAGAAAAGAGAAGATTAGGGGGAACTTAATGTAAGGATTTTAAGTTAATAGCATTATAGGTGTTAAATTAAATAATATAGACACTCTACAGAACTTCTACGCTACAGAACTTATAATTTTCCGTAACCTAAGGCCTAAAGGTTTACTAAATCTAGACTCTGATACCAAGTTGTGACGCCCCGACTCCCGGGAATGTTAAGACATGCATAAGAATATAATCAGGGTTACACTAACGATTCATTCATAGATATTCATTAAACTATTGCATCATTTATATCTTGGAATACTCGCAAAATATAGAAATATTACAAATTCACAAAGGTGATTACAAAATATAAAAGAGAACATCATGGATCTGTAACAAAAGATCAAAAATAGTAGGTCTCATCTTCTAAACCTCATCGGGGTCATCTTGTTCTTGGAACTCAGCCTGGTCTGCGAACTACTCTTCGTAGGGTGGCTCATCTCTTTCACCCGCGGCATAAAACCGTGAGCTAAAGCTCAGAAGAAAAATCTCCAAACCCATTAACCAGACTCACAGCACAAAATCACTAAAACACATTCATACAACACTTAATGCATTTATATATCAAGGAGATGGGCAAATTTGAAAGATACAAGCATGGTAAGCGGTAAACATAAACAACTAATTATGCATGTAATGACAAATGCAATGCAAATGCAATGCAAATGCCTAACCCGACCATACCCCAAGAATGGAAACATCAACTATGCACCGGGAATTCTAAGAGCTAGACTTTATGGGCAACGTGATCACTAAGGCCATCATTCGCACATCATTGTGAATAATAACCTCTTTGTCGGGCTTCGTGCCCCTGCTATTTTATTCAATCACAACGGCGTGGGTTCCGATGCCACCTCCTGACCATACAAAGATATAACCGCATCATCCCACCTTAAGACTCGTGATGTTTTCGCCTAGTGTCAAACAAAAGTCTAAACACATCCCTAACAAACGAGACAAGACAATGTATTAACAGTACAAGGATAAACCCCAAGATGCCTCAAGTGTAATATGACAGTGTGCATGGATAACTCATAGCCCAAAGTACAACTAAGCAGTCATGAGGTATACTAAGCATGGAAAGATGTACAATTAAATATAGCATAGAGTATAACTAAGCATAACATGAGTACAACTATTCAAAGCATGAGGTACAACTCTTTAAAGCATGGTCTCAATCACATGGCAAGGTCATTTTTCATCATACAATGATATCAAGTCATGATTCTTATAATTTAAATCAAATTAATCATGTAAACAATTCCAAACACAAGGGGCATGCTCACAATTCACTTAACACTATACAACTATACTTTCAACGATTAAATTTTAACTTGCAACAACAATTTGGGGCACCCTAGACTTCGATTTGAATTCTGGTTTTTAGTCATAAGTTATATTAAAATATTCTCTACAACTCTCATGAAGGAAACATAGGATAAATCCTAAGGCTTTTAGGAGATTTGGCCTCCGCAAAGGAAAACGCTTCAACAGCACCTTACAATTTGCTGCGAAAAAAACTCTCAGAAGGCCACGGGTTTGGGGAATCAAAATAGGTTCTTTCGAGCTAAATTCTGGAAATGTTTTAGGCCATCATGTCCCCTACAATTCTTATGAAGAGTGCTCAGGATAGTTCTTACGAAAATATTTGAGAAACAACTCATTTAAGAAATTGGGTCTAATCAGCATTTTAAAACTCAGCAGAAGTGAACCTTCAACAGAAAAAACAAAGAGTTCAAAATTCATATGAGGGATCAAACAGAGGCTTATGGACCTGATTTTTTAACAGCATTTAGATTGAAATGTTCCTAACATTTTTCATGAAGAACACTGTTGAAATAGGTCACTAAAAATAGCAATTTTTGGTTACACAAAAAGGTTTGACATCAAGCTATTTAAGTCACTGAACATAAACAGCAAATTATAAAGGGGTTTTGACTAACCAAATCTCAACCAAAGAGGCTCATTTTTGTGGGTAGATAGATTAACATGTTAGTTACAACTTTCATGAGAAACCCAACCTTAGTTCTCGTTCTAAAATGGGGTTTTTACCTCTGCAACAGAGGCTGGTCTGAAAACGACACATTTTGGTAGAAAAATGATATTTCGAGTTTTATGCACTCAAATCAATTCAAACTAATTTTAAATAGAAGATAACACAAAAATATAAGCCTGGACATAAAGCACAACCTCAAATCTATAATTAGTTATGATTTTTCAAAGATCAATCTAGCAAGCTAAAACACCTAGACCCGTGTCTTGCTTAAGGGACCATTCTGCAGAGAGTGGTACCTTGGCGAGCGCATCGTTCGGTAGTCCTTGGGGTATGATCGTTTTTGTATCCCGAGAACACCTCCGGTGGGGATGCGTCAGACCGACACACTCCGCACAGTCGAGATCATCCGAGCCATGGTAGGCCTCGACATTGTAATGCTGGTCGAGGGTGAGGATCGTGACTAAGCGGTCTTTGTCTAAGAGAGGCTTATGCCTGCCATAGGCGCTCGTACTATTGTGCGGGGTCCTCCTTCTACAACCCCGGGCCCTGTACATCCCGTGCTCTCTTGAACAATGCACACCTTTGTGGATGGGGTCCTTCATCAAATTCGGGTTATTGAGCCAGTGGCCCCAGAGATTCTCCTACCCCCCGGTGCCAAGCAGGTACGACATCCTTTCTTCTATTCTTGATACTGTTATTTGTATTTGATTATGATGATCTGACTGTACTGTTTCCCATATTTGACTGATCCTGCCACCTGATTATACTGACTTGTGTTTTTCTCTTGACAGATGCCCCAGAAGTGGTGCGACCAATCCCTCCCCTTGATCACTCGGTTAAGGGTGTTGGTCCGCCGTTGGGATGCTGCCTTCTGAGCCCATGGCTTGGAACCCCCTGCTCCTCGGGGTGGCCGTGTGGCAGTATTTTTTACCTTTCATTCTCGCACTCTTTCCTTTTTGTTCATATTCATCTGCCTTAGCTGATGTGCCACCTTTTTCTTCTTTCAGCGTGGGCGTGGTGGAGGGCCGAGGGCTTACGATGGTCGCACAGCACCTATCACCCCAGCTGCATCCTCTAGATGGACTTTTGCTTCTACCCTACTTCTTTATCCCGGGCTCGAACTCCCAGTGTTACACAGACAATCGACAGCTCAAAGGAGGCGGAGGAGACCAAGTCGACATCTAGAGAGTCATCTAAGGGAGGACACGTGGTTCAAGGGAAGAGGACCTGGCAGGAGTGACTTTTCTAATTAGCTGCAGATGATTTCATTTTCTCTTTTTACTGTACATGGAGGCTTGCGTGCCTATTCATGCTTAGGCCTGTGTGCCCATCTGATACATTCTCATACTTTTGTTCTGATACACCACTGCTCCTGATCCACTACCTTAACATACTGTTATGGTACATTGCCTCAACACATATTGCACAGATATACATTGACACATATTATTTTTGACGTTCTACACAGATATACTGATGGGGCCTACGTGCCTTTGATTTTTCTATCGGCCTGCGTGCTACGTCACACACTTTTATACATTACTCTACTTTTGATGGGTTGGGCCTTCGTGCCCTTTTACACTTTCAACTATCATGTATGCTTATGACTTTTTTATTTATGACATGAAAATCACTCTTAAATGCTTAGACTCTTATTATGCATGATGATATGACTCGTGAGTTGTGATCTTGCTATACAAACTGCTTTTCTTGTTACGAGTTGCTAACAGGTGCCCAATTACAGTTTGGGGTATATTGGCAAAATGGGGACAGACTGCTAAAATTTCTGCATAAAAAAGATGACGGTTGTGAGAAAGAATATGACGGCCGTTAGTTTTGGAAATGGCATCCTAAACTTTTATGAATAAAAGTTCACGGCCTGGAGTTTTAGTATCATGGCCATGAGTTTTGGGAATGAAATATAACGGCTATTATATTACAAAGATACGGCCATAATAAAATAGTGACAGCCGCAACACAATGTTTTGGCGCGAAACTTGAGGTAAATTCTGGGTTTTCCCCCTTTTTCAACTCTATAAAAAAGTGACACTGCTCCAGATTCTACTGTTCTGTATACTTGGCATTTTTCTTACATTCTTCATAGCCCACTCCTATAACAACTCCTTATTGGCTCGGATAAGCTCTCTCCGGTCGAGCGCAGGACCATCCTCAACTTTGGCCTAGATGCATTATTCTCCTTGCGAAGCATGAAGGTTGATTGGCATCTACTTCAAGGGGCTGCCCAATTGTGGGATCCTGAGGTGCACGACTTTCGCTTCAATATTAAGGAGTCTTGTCCGACTATAGAGGATTGCTCTGCTATCCTTGAGATCTCAAGTCGTGATGAAGTGATAGTCCCTGCTCTTTTCTCGAGTGCTAGAGACAGGTTGATGCAGCTTTGTAGTTTTTCCCGTCGTGAGGCTACTTTGATTACTCATGGTGGATCCCTTGATGTGGCTCGAATTATAGACCGCTTTGGGCTGCAGGGGTCCCTTAGCGACTTCTCTTTTCTGCTTCAGCGTAGGTATGCTTGGTGCATTTTCCTTTTGGCTCGCTTCCTCCTAGGACCTTCAAATGGGCAGGCTAGCTCTTCCTTGGTGGATGTGGCCTATTAAATTCATGAGGGTCAGGACCCTGTTCCATTGATTCTTATTGAGACGCTTTTGGGGCTTGATAGAGTCCATGCTAGGGGTGCTCCTTATTTTACTGGTAGTGCACTCTTGCTGCAGATATTTACTCATCTCTCTTTTTTCGTATTTTCTCAGATTTTTTCACTCAGCTCTCATTTTTCTTTATTTCTCTCGAATTTTTCCACTAAGCTCTCTTTTTTCTTTATTTCTCTCAAGTTTGGTTGATGGAGAAGGTGAATCTACTAGAAAAGCCTGTATTTGATACCTACAGCAATATGTCCTTTATTCGTCGTCAGGTCTACCGACTTTGCTCCACTGAAGCTGATTGGAAGGATTATCTGAGTTCTTCGACTGGGGAGGACATCTCTTGGCTATGCCCCTAACAGAAGATACCTTCTATGACTGTTTCCACTGCCGGTCACTCAGGGGTTCTATTGGTTGGCTTGAAGCTGGCCACCTTCTATCATTCTTATTGCATCCTTCGCCAATTCAGGCGTACCTAGATCTGTCCCAAGACTTCTATGAGCCATCTGTATAATCATCCTTACCGGGCCCCTTTCTTGGGTCAGTATCAGCGGGCTTGGTCTTCTCGACTAAGGATGTCAGTTGGCAGGGACTTCGATAGCAAGCTTTCTGAGGTTTACAGGGTTTAGTTGTAAGCAGAGATAAAGCGCGAGGCAAGACAAGAAGGAGATGCAAAGAGAATGAGGACTTAACTTCATTTGTTATGTCTCAATATCCATGTTTGCTTTCCTTTTTAGCTTTTTAGGATGAGGACTTGCGAGCCTCTCTTACATCTTTTGAAATCTGTATCGATAAACTCATTTAATGAAAATCTCTCTATTTTTGGTTCTTGATGGCTTTTTAAACATAATCATTTATTAGAGAAACTTAAAACAAGCTTTTGCATTGATCGACTACTCGAAACATGGTTAAAGAGAAAATTTTGAACAAAGGTTTGGGCTGAACTTCTTATAGAAGCTGCCTACATATCCCGAAGAAGGGAATCAGGCCATAACGTAGTTCAAGGTGCGAGTAACACTCGGGTATTGAAGCTCTCCTTTTGCGGGCTTTTCCCTCAAGGGTAGAATCTTTTAAGCTGGTCTGAATTAATGGGCGTAGAGAAAACATTCTCGTCTAAGTCCATCAGAATTGCAGCGCCTCCTGACATGAGGGTTTTAATAAGATAGAGCCCGACCCAGTTGGGTTTGAACTTGCCCCCTAGAGTCGAAAATTGGAGCTCTGATCTCTTTGAGGACTAAATCACCTTCCTTCAAGTTTTGGGACTTAACCTTATTGTTGAATGCTCGCGCTATCCTCCTCTAATACCCTTGAATATGAAACAGTGCTTGAAGTCTTCTTTCGTCAAACAAAGGTAATTCTTCAAATATGTTCCTCTCCCATTCTGTCTCGAAAATTCTACTCTTGACCATTATTCTCAAAGATAGGACTTCCAACTCGATAAGTAGGACTGCTTCCATTCTGTAAACCAAGGCATATAGTGTGGCCCCGATTGAAGTTCTAATTGATATCCGGTATCCCCAAAGCACAAATGGTAGCTTTTCTGGCTAATCTCTACTTCCCTCTATCATTTTTTGAAGGATTTTCTTCACATTCTTATTTGTGGCTTTCACAATCCCATTGGTTTGTGATCTATATGGTGAGAATTTGTGACTAACAATCTGGTATCGCTCCAATAGATCCAAAACTTCTCCTTGAAAGTGGGAAAAGTTATCAAAAATTATCTCGTGCGGGACTCCGTACCTACAAATGAGATTCTCTTTGATGAACTTAGCTACTTGGGCAGCCTTCAGGACGAAGTAGGAGGTAGCTTCGACCCACTTCGTGAAATAATCAATTGCCACGAGAATAAACTCGTGCCCATTTAACGCCTAGGGTGCAACCTTCCCTATGACGTTAATTTCCCAAACCGATAGTGGCTAGGGCGAGGTCATGTTATACAGCTGAGATGGTGGTACATGCATAAGGTTTGCGTGGATCTGGCACTTTCGGTATCTCCGGACAAACTGATGGCATTCTGCTTCCATGGTCATCAAAAAATATCCTTAGTGTAAGATCTTTTTAGCCAGCATCATCCCGCTCATTTGAGATCCGCAAACTCTTCTATGAATTTCTCTCATCACATCGTGTCCTTCTTTTTTGTTAACACATAGTTTATTAACTCTTAGATATCCTCTTTTGTAGAGTTTTCCCCCATAGATTATGAATTGTGCGGTGAGTCCCCTGATAGCTCTCTGGTCCTTCTTACTGGCTTGGCTTGAATATTCTCCCTTCTCGATGAATTCCCAGATGTTGTGATACCATGGTAACCCGTCATTGATTTCTTGGGTCATATCGATGTTGTTGATTGCAGGTACGTCCTTCTATTGAATTTCTAAGGGCCTTAGTCTTATCCCGAGCGATATATCTATCATTGATCCTAGAGTAGCCAAGGCATCGGTGAATTTGTTCTGCAATCTTGGCACATGAATTAATATTACGCTTTCAAAGAAGAGGATCATTAGCTCGAGTTCTCGATGATACTGAACTAGCTTTTCTTCTTTGACCTTTCATTCTCCCTTTGCCTAGGATATGACCATAGCCGAGTCCCTATGACCTCCAACTTTCTTGCCCCTTGCTCTAAGGCAGCTTCTAATCCAGCCAAGCAAGCTTCGTACTCGGCCTGATTGTTAGTAACCTTAAAATTCAACTTAAAAGCCAAAGGTATACGAGAATCATTGGGAGCAACAAGGAGTATCCCTATCCCATAATCGTATTAGTTTGAGGCTCCATCGAAATAGAGTGCCCATTGATCCTTATCAATCTTTAGCACCTGCTCATCAGGAAACTCAAATCCAGACTCTTCTTCTCTAACAATACTACTAAAAAAAGGAGCTTTTGCGTCGAGAGCATTCCATCGCAAAAGGTCAATTATCCATCGCAAAAGAGTATTTGCGTCGTTTTGCATCGACAAATAGGGGTAGTACATTCTAGGGTCGCAAAAAACTATTTGTGTCGAAAATTAATTACCGTAACAAATAAATTTGCGTCGGTAAAAATGACTTTTTGGGACAGTTGAAAAAGCGTCGCAAAAACATTAAAAATGATTTCTTTTGCGGCAGCTACTAATACCATCGCCAAAAATACTCTTTGCCGTTGGTAAACTCCCGTCTCAAAAAAAAATAGTGTCGGAGAAAATGCCATCTCAAAAGGTATCTAATTGAGACAAATAGCATGCTGTCTCAAAATGTGTCAATTGCGACGAATAATATGCTGTCTCAAAAGGTAGCAATTGCGACAAATAGTATACCGTCTCAAAAGGCATCAATTGAGACGAATAATATGCCGTCGCTAAAAGTATTATTTGTGGTAGAAGTATGCCATCGCTAAAAGTATTATTTGAGGCAAAAGTATGTTGTCGCAAAAAGTATTATTTGCAACATAAAAATACAACCTCCAAAGGTTCTATTTACGTCGGTAATTAAACTGTCTCAAAAAAATTCAATTTCACTTGTAACATTTTTTGTCTATCAAAATATAAAAAATTAAGCATTTACAACTTAAAATTCTAAACATCCATTAATACAAGATAATATAAAAAATATACAAATACTTCATTCATTCTCAAGCCAAATAAAATGTTACCATTACATCTATCCATTCAATCTATGCAACCAAATATCATTACATCCAAAACAATTCAATTAACAGTAAGTCTAATCACACAACAAAAATAAAACCAAAATGAAAAATTCAACAACTAATGTATCATAAGTTAATTTGATATGATTATCCCCTTTAGCCGCTTCACAAATTTTTCTTTTAACCGCTTCATAAGCTAGTCTTTTTCAAACACCTGAAAAATAAAAAATTTAATATCAAATTTATGAAGTCAAAAAATTATATAAAATTACATGAAAAAATAAAATTTTATTCGTTACTTACATCACAAGATCGCCAAGTAATATTACGACCATAAGCTTCTTTAACTGTCTTAACACCTCGATGAGTTCTTTCTATAGCCGCGTCGGGCTTTTTGACTTTATCAACATAAATCTTCTAAAATTCTAAACCCAAAGCAACTCCATCAACTTCCTCCAATTGATCCGTACTAACAACAATCCCCTCCGCTACATCATATTTTGGAATATTGAAGCATACTATTGATACTTTTCGTCCCAACTACAATAAAAAGGTGAGCTTTAAAATAGAATATGATTCCCCATGATTTGTCTAATTTTTGTACTTTTTGAAGAAACCACTATGATAAAGATGATCTTGCACAACCTCTCGAGAAAAATTGTAGCAATTCTCACATTTTCTACACAGACAACTGATGAATGAATCTTCAGGCCTATTGTTGTATGCAAACTTGAGGAACTCGTCGATTCCATTCAAGTATTCC